>KK120847.1:2302498-2314186 GCA_000611955.2 Stegodyphus mimosarum
TATCTTTCCCTTGGGAGGTTTGTATTTAATAGTAATTGAATAAAAGAGGATTTCAAATCCCTTCACGTGCAGTTATTCTCCAGCCCAGCAGTTACATCAGAACATAGCGTACCTTCCGCTCCCTGTTCCAGTTCAGGACTTAGAACGTAAGGATAAGAACCCTTTACAGAATTACCATGTTCTCAAAGAATACACACAGAATGCTAAGTCCTGACAACGTGTAAACAGTCTTTTCGAGGAATGTATTGAAGAATTTGTGAAAATTTGCAAGAATTTAAGGAGCTTACAAATTAACTACATGAAGTGGAAATATCAGGCCAACATGATAAGTACTCGGCCATTTTATTATTGATTACCATAAAACACACACAAATCTTAGCAAAAACTATTTCTGATCTTATGATCGTGATACAAATAGCACCTAAGATATTTTTGTCATGTGACAATAACAGAACTAGTAGGTAAAGACTGACGCCCTTCATCTCAAAACAAAGCATGTAAAAGCAAATGCACTTCAGTACTGTATTTTCTGTTCATTATAATTTTTTTAAGTCTTTTCTCTAACTGCCTTTATGAGAATGTAATATAATGAATTTTCTGTGAGACTGGCACTTACGGTGCCATTTATACTGGTCTTTTATAAAGGGAATTATATTACAGTATGAATATTTAAGACTAACGGTTATTTTGTGCTTTCAGAAATAATGGGAGATTTTAGATACAGCTCTACGAGAGGGTTCATTGTAAATTAGAAAAAGGCCATAATACAGTGATTCCTTTCAAAGATGACTATTCTTTGCCTATAGAGGATTTTGGTTTGCTATGGAGGTAGTCGTATTATCGTGTTTGATATCGATGTTTATTTACGTTCTAAGACAAAATGGCCGTTTCAATGTTAGTCGTTTTAGGAGGGTAGCCACCATTATAGTTTCACTGTATTAGTGAAAAGACTTCTTTTAATTTCGCCCACCAGTGGCCGAATGGTAAAATGATTGAACACTGGTAGTTCTGACATGGGTTTGATTCTAGGCAAATGGATGCATGAATGTTTTCGGGATTTTCCGCATGTGTAACGTGTATACGAGCCAATTTGTCTTATAAATTCCTCCACGATGGCATTCATCTCTTTATGTAGATAGTCTTAGTATGCTTTGCTATAATCAACCAAACCAAGCGAAGCGTTATATTATGAATAAGGGTTCAGATCACTTGTTGATTTTGTTAGAATCAAAACCTTCAAAACCAATTTAAATATTTGTTGCTCAAACTTTAACTACCTTTGAGTTCATTATTTGAATAAAATGCCTCAGAATTATCCCTTTTTATGAATTTACGTTTAATTATTTCTAATTTGTAGTTATGAATTGTTCATTTCCTAATTGAGTGTTTACATTCAATGAAGCCACATTGACAAGGCCAAATGCATATGACCGCCAAATGGGTAGTATCTTATCTGAGGATTTGTTCAAGACAAAGGGGCTAGCTGCAGGGTGGTTTTTTTTTAAATTTTCAAATATGCAAAGAATGGCTTAGCTAATTTCTGTCAGAAAGTCCACCACTAAGGCATTCCCCTTAAACCAGAGATATATATTTGTTATTTAATCAAGTAAATGTACCAATGTTTCAAAAAGCTTGATTTAAAATCCACTTGTATAATGATAAATGACAAGTAAATCGTGAATAATAAACTGTAAATTGAAAATTTTACAATCGAAATACATATTAACATAAATTATTTTAAAATATTTAAATGAAATCTTCAAGAAACCTGTATTTGATATAGCATAGTACTTATGTGTCAGCGCATCTACCTTAGTAAAAGTAGCCAGATTTTCAGAATTCTCCAAACTCTGACAACCATGCGCATAACATTTCTTGAGTTTCAGCAAAAAAAGTCGCCATTATTGTGTGTGTTCTTTTTGTTGTATTCCAAGCTTAAAAATACGCGCTTATGAGATTTGCTTAAAACAATAGTAGTAGAGAAATAGGGTAAGATTTCTGCAAAAGTGTAGTATTTTGGCATAAAATCGCTAAAAGTTTGGTTTGGTTTATGTGATTACTACAAAGCCTCGAGGGCTATCGATTTAAGGGAAGGGATGACTTTGTGGAGGACTTTCTAAGGGAAACTGGCTCTTATATACGTTACACATAGGGAAACCACGAAAACGCTCAAGCAGCCAGCCCTTTCGCGATCTACCAATGTTTATCGACTTTACCGCTCGGCCACTGGTGGGCCAAAATTGCTAAAGGAAACAATGATTGAATCAGTTGCTTAAAGCGATCCCTACAAAATTTCCAGCTGAACAGAAACAAGCTTATGAATAGGTTTGTTGATTGATGTTTCAAGATAAATTCCCAATTATAATGTAAAATATGTATGTGATAATATGTATGTAAGTAATATATAATTTGTCCCACTTATGAGGCACCTTTCTTTTTCTCATAAAAGTTCTCATACAAAAGTGAACCAAGTTTTCTCATACAAAAGTGAACCAAGTTTTCTCATACAAAAGTGAACCAAGATGGTTGCACTAATACATAAGTACCTAAATATTAATGAAATCTCTTGTCCATTGCTATTGAAATATTGCAATATTTTCAAAAGAAGAGAAACGTTGAAGGCGTAGAAAATTTTGACAATAAGCAAATTAAATAAAAACTTCATTTCTCACTAATTTTTAAATCTGCGAGTTAACTGAATTTTGTGTGAGTTGCAGGAATAATTGAGGAATTTTAAATACGGTTCTGGTCGAAGAACCTTATGCTACTAAACCTTTGAAAGGGAGCTAACGTTAGCTAGTTGCAGTACTTTTCTATAGTTCGGGTCAGAAATTTTTTCTTTTAAGATAATATTAAAAGTAAAAATAATAAATACATCTTTATGTAAAAAGTTAAAACCTAATTTATATATTCTATATTGAATAAAATTGTAATAAGAATTATTTCAAAACTAAAATTATTTATCTCTGAGAAAAACTGTAACAGAATCGAATTTGAGAATTCCTTACAATTATGTAAGGAAAATTTTCAAAAAGGCTGATCTTTCAACAAGTATAGAAATTAAATGAGATTTACAAAAATAAATATGATTTAAAAGCACAGAGTCTGGTATAAATTCGCCACTAACTGTGTGTGGAGGGGGGATTGTGTAGGAAACAAAAACTACTTATTCAATTAGGTAACAATTTCGCATTTTCAGACTACTTATTATTTCATAATGCCTGTTGATATACTAATTAAGTCGTTAATAAGTAACTCAAGCACATTCATGCTGTTTTATTTGAGATATAATATTCTGACTTATTTGATACTTATAAATTACGCATTTGTGTATACTGAAATTGTAATTAAACATGTAAAATCGCGAAAATGCTTAAGCCGATAATAATCTCAGAAAATAACTTAATAAATTAGATCACATGCTTTTTGAGCTCTTGTGTCAATATTTTAAGGAAGTTTCTGATGGTTATTAATTTCGATGATTTCAATTAGAAAACAATTTGAGTTTTGAGAAATGTATCAGAATGTGGTAGAGAAGCACGAGTCGAGCAATGAGGTTCTCGGAATAGCGTCGATAGACTGGTTGGATGCAGAATTGCCACATACACTCATGTCCATAAATTAAGGATAATTCGGAGTCACGCGGAAATCGAACTCTAAAATAAATATATCACCTGTAAAATCACTACACACATCTTCAAGAATCATATGCAAATTTCAGGAAGTAACCAGATGACACCGATGGTACGTCACAATGACGAGAGTGTAAGAGAGTGATGTATAAGGAATACAGGCAAAGAAGTAAAATTGTTTGCACGCGCTTTATAAGCATTTCAGTGCAATAACCAAATAGTTACGACACAAAGGACGCATTTGGATGATTTTTTACGTGGTAGGATTATCGGCCGTCTGGAATGTAGACGTACCCAACTGGAAGTATCAGAAGAACTTGGAATTGCCCAGAGTGTCATCACCAGGCTTTGGCAACGATTCCAAGATGATGGTAATGTGAGTAAACGTTACAGCACAGGTCGCCCCAGAGTTACAACGCCGAATGAAGACCGGTATTTGGCAGTTACTGCCAAAAGAAACAGGCGGAGCACAGCCTCAGACCTGTCTCGTCAGCTCTCTTCAGCCACTGGTACGACAATTTCAAGGCAGACCGTGTACAGACGCTTAGGGCAGATTGGTCTATATGCTCGTAGACCTGTCAGATGCGTTCCACTTACTGCAACTCACTGTCGCCTGTGCTTAGCCTGGAGTAGAGAGCATGCATTGTGGACACCGCAACAGTAGGCTTGTGTGATGTTTTCCGACGAGTCCAGGTTTAGCTTGCAGTCTGATTCTCGCCGGACTTTCATATGGAGAGCTCCAGGTACCCGTTACCACCAAGAAAAACTCGTTTAGGATGGAATTATTCTGGGTTCCAGAACTGATTTGCATGTTCAAATTGGAACCATGACAAGCCAAATCTATCGGGACGTCAATCTGGAACAACATGTTTCTTTGTTTCGGGGCGCCATGGACGCACAATTTATATTTATGGATGACAACGCCCGTCCTCACCGTGCAAACATCGTTAGCGAATGCCTTCAATCGGAGGATATCACCCGTATGGACTGACCAGCATTCTCACCGGACTTGAAACCAGTATAGCACATGTGGAACATGCTTGGCCGACGAGTTGCAGCCCGTCAACCTCCTCCTACATGTCTCCCGGAACTTCGGAGAGCATTGCTTTTAGAGTGGTGTAATATCCCCCAAAATGAGATCGATAATTTGATACTCAGCATGCCTAGGCGTTGTACGGACTGTATTGCATCGTCTGGGAGACATACAATGTATTAACAGTCATACCAACCATGTAATATTGGTTTTTTGTAAATAGGTTTTTTTTTTACTTTGCTCCAGGGAGAAAAAATCGCTAATATTTTTAATAATAGCAAACATATAGCATCTTTTTTTGCTGTTTACCTTTTGTTTAATAAATAAGCTTTACAAATAAGTCAAATTTGTTTTGCTTCTAACTCTTCCCTTGCCTGATTTTGCATTATCCTTAATTTATGGACATGAGTGCATTTCAAATACGGTAAGAAAAGATTATTCTCTAAAAAGGGAAATTCTCACAAAGTGCGCCAAAACGAGACATGCTATTCATTGTGGGAAAAATTCGACTGACAAACTTGTGAATAACAGAGCATATTAAATAAAACTTACATTAACAAACAATTAAACATAACATAAAAAGTAATAATAATAGTATAGCATACATTCTTCAGTATGAATGAAATTTTACATTAAAATACATTGTAAGATTCCTTTACGTTAAACTAGCTCGTTATTACGATTTAGACCTTTACTGTGACCTCTTCTTTTCGTTTCCCTTCTAAAATGGAAATTAGCTCTAGAGTACTAAAGGTGAGGTTTCTGGATTGTAAGAGAGAGCATTTTTTGGGCTCTCGAGGTCACGTTACTAGGTTTCTGTTATCTCGAATCAGATTGCATTCTTCGGCTGTGTATTATACCTGACGACATTTAAATTGTAAAACCAATGAGAAGTCGGAGCCAACATCGCAATAAAGTGTACTTACGTATCATCGCAACTATCTTAGTAGAAATCTCCGAAGCTTCAGAATACACCAAACTATGATAACAATCGCTCTGGCAACCATGCTCATGATAAATATGTCGTTTTCAACGTAGCCATTTTCGAATGCATTCTTTTTGTTGTATTTTAAATTCTAATAAGCTTTTATAGGAGAATTATAATTATCTTTTGTCTTGAACACAATTTAAAAATTTGTGCTTATAGGAGTTTTCTATAACAGAAGAAAGAGAAGTGAAATCTCTGCAGGAATACATTATTATTCTGCAAAATCGCAAACAATGTTTCGAATTCTTTCTCGACCCTAACCCTACGAAATCTGCACCCCAACAGAAACAAAACCCGTTTGTAACTAGTTTTACCGATTATCTTTCGGAATAAATACGCAGTTGAAACGTCAAATATATATGTAGTAATCTGCAGGTGTGTAATGCATAATTTTTTGCAATAAAAGCAGTTGTTCTTTTTTTCTCGTAAAATTCGCTAAACTGAGCAAGGTGGTTGTGATAATACGTGAGTACCGAATAAAGTAATTTTGTAGTCTTTAGCAATTATTCGTAGTTTTAATTCTTGAAATTTACTCTTGTTGAAAATTATCTCTCCACAAGTGGTTAGCTGACTTTTAAGACTTGACTTGGTTAAGCATGAGACGTGCATTTTATACGCAAGGTTCTGATTTAATAAAAAGGTTATTCTGTAGCCTTCTTAAGTCTTTATCATTATCTTCAGACGAGCCATAATCACTTTAAGTGTGTAAGGAGTTTGGATACCAGTTTATGCTTCCAAAGAACACCAAATTCTATAATATTAAACATCTTAAGAGTTCTTCAAAATCTTGTCGCAACACTTCTTTACAATATTCGCGTAATAAATTAGCGTGTTAACAGTTCTTCACAACTTATCTTCTTATACTACAAAATATACAACAGATGCTATTTATAAGAAGAAAACTGGGGTTCCCCATAAATATTAAAAATATAACAATAACACTAAAATTTGAAAATGGTAGACTTATAGAAATTTAAAAAATGTGTATCCCATTTCAGTGTAATTTATGCATTATAACTACTGTATAATTATTTAATTGAAGTAAATAATTTAAATGTACTTCTTAAAATCGAACTAACTCAGTTTATGGAATTTATTCTGATATTGTCGAATTTTTAGTCACATTTGTTATATATTTAAAATAAATAAAAAGCAGTGCAGGCTGTTACGTGTAATAAATTGTGTTTTTAATGTTACCGTTTCCCTAGTTTCCGAAACTCGTCACTTTTTCTTCCGCCTCTTCCTATCTCCGCCTTTTAAAAAAGACCTTTCGCCATTTCTGCTTTGATTTATGGCCTTAAAACTCACCCCTACAGCTCTAAGTCGGAAATATATCATGTAGACCAATACTCCAATCATTAGCGGCTTGTAGAAGGTTCAGAGGTTGACTACAATAAGGGGAGAAAATAGAATAATACCCCCTTGAAAAGACATATCGTTTGCATGAAGCTTGTGGAATACTCAAAATAATTACGAATCAAGTTACAAATCGCGCTGAAAATGAGTTTGGGAAAAACAGTGGGGTGTCTGATGCATGGCATGTGGGTTTATTGGAACAGATCGCGTGATAGGCTCCCCTGTCACGTGACTGAAGAGCTCCCCCATTTCGCGATGTCACGTATGGTGCGTAATGAAGTAGAAGCAATTGCTCTTGTAGTGGATGTCCCCCACCCCCTGTTACGAAATTAGTAGTTTTCCATTCCAGCTTTGTAAAATGGAACATTTTTGATTATAGTCTTCAGAGACTTAAAAGAGTAAAGTGACTGTCTATTATGTGCTCTCATTATAAGCAGTCGCAGTATTTTCTAATTCAGGAAGCGAAAATATGTGTTTCGTGTAATAATCAGTAGAATTTCGAGCAAACTAAACGTTCCTTTTCAATTGCACAGCGATTTCAGTTATTCTGTCTACGTTATTATGACTAGTTACGAGGAATGACAGTTGTAAGAATAACACGCTAACTTAAAAATAATTTTGAAATTTTTGAACGCTGTTAATGGTAAACAAAGACAGATTTTGATGATCATTAAATTATGTAGAACTTGAAAGGTATGATCGAGTTATGTGATATACAGCAAATTCATTGCATTATTGCATGTACACAGCCATGTCTGCAGGAATTACTAGTTTAGTTCCAGGCCTTGGTTGTAAAGTGGATATCGGAAACGACGCACATAAATGTTTTTATTTTCGAGTGCATATCTAATCAGCTCTCTTTTGGCGACCACCTTTGAAACTTACCTTATCATCAACAACAAAGCACTGACGCAGTTCGCATGTCCTCTTGGTATGTAATGGTAATTCGATGTATCTGATTCCAATAAAGCGGTTCACCAGCGGCAGAGCGGTAAAACAGCTGAATACTGATAATTCGACGTGGGGTAGTTTACAAGCGGACAGGCTAGCTATATGGGCGTTTTCGTGGTTTACCCCATGTGTAACCTGTAGAAGAAACATTTTCTCTTAGAAAGTCTTCCTCTTAGGTAGATAGCCCTTAGGTATTCCTCCTCTTAGACAGACAGCCCTCGAGTGCTTTGCCATAATCAAATAAACAAAACCAATAAAGCGATTCTTGAGTAAACAGAGAATTGTTAATTTTCAAGGGTGAATAACTTTGTTCTTCTACATTAACATCGCCCACTTGACGATGTAAATAAAGGCAATAACATTAAGGACAGGGTCAAAGACGTAGCAGTAACACTTTATTAGCCTTTCAGTCACTCAGTAACCGAAGAAAATATCGTGGATGAAAACATCCCGGAGAAAATAATGCAAGGCGAAAACATCACCGTGGGAGAAAACAAAGAAAGGAGAAAGTATCGCAGTTCTAAAACATCGTGGTACAAAATATTGTCATCGAAAATAAAGCAGTTCAAAATTATTGTCATCAAAAATATCGTGATAAAATTAAAGCACCTACAAATCGCCGCATGACGATAACATCGCAGACATGCGTTTTTCGGGATTTAAAAGCTGTAAATGCATATTCGCATAATGATTTGTGAATGCAAGAAGGAATGAGGAACATTTTTACTTTTATGTTTCATATTTTTGAATTAACTAATAAAATTTTGCTGAAAAAATAAGAAAGAAATTTAAGATTTCCAAAACTGAAAGTGAGTAGGAAAATAATGCTATTTATAGTAGCTAAGAGAATTTTATAATTTGATAACTAATTAAAACATTTTAATAAAGGTAACCGCATGCAGTTATTCATCTTTCTTTTTCTAATCCTTTTTTAGACTATATTTTACATGAAAATTTACCAATAAACTTAATGAAAGAGATTAATTAATTAATGGCATTTATTAGTTAACTATATTAGTTCAAAATTCTATTAATTGGTATTTCGTAGCATTATTTTCCTACTCATTTTCAGTTTCGGAATGCTTAAATTTCCTTCTTGTTTTTCAGTAACATTTTCTTAGTGAATTCAAAAATATGAAGTACGAAAGTAAAAATGTTTCTCATTCCTTTTTGCTTTTAGAAATTGCATATTCGCATATTATGCATTTACGGCTTTCAAATGCTGAAAAACGCATGTCTACGATGTTAGCGCCGTGCGATGATTTGTAGCTGCTTTATTTTTTTACCACGATATTTTCGACGACGCTGTTTTTAAACGCTGTTTTTCGATAACTATGTTTTGTACCACGAAATTTTAGAACTGTGATGTTTTCTTCAACGTATTTCATACGATAAAATTTTCGCCTTGCGTTGTTTTCTCCGCGATGTTTTTGTCCACTATGTATTTGCCGCGATGTGTTTCGATGGATGTTCAGTAACTTGTAGCTCGGTGTTCAATCGTTCGCTTAGTAGAGTTACATCCTCCCTTAGCGAGGGATGAAGAAATTCATTAGAAATAAAAATTAAATCATATGTACTAATGACTGTACCGTTTGTAACTAAAATACGTGTACAAACTTTTAAAGTTTTAAATAATAAAGTAATTGTATTGGTCTGTTTAACGTTCTAGAAATCTTTAAATTACAACTGCATACCTATTTATCTCGTTCTACGTAAGTTTCTACAACTCTCTCCAGTCTTCACATTTGGTGACGTAACTTGTTGTCTTATATTGACACATTATCATCAGTCTTAAACTCATGTGCCGTGTCGATAGGTGTTACATAATGAACAATTTTTAAGTGTAGTAAATATACCTTACGCAGTTTTCGCCAAACATTATTCAGCAAACTTTGGAGATAAATGTACACTGCGCCAAAAAAAAGGGGCAGTTCTATATCTCCCGTTCTACTGGGCCGATTCACGAAATTCAAATTGCGTTTTTAATGCCTCGAAAGCCCGATTTGGGATATATACTAGATTTATGTATTTATAGCATTCTTCTAACACAAGTATTTTGAACACAAATCAGAATTTTTCTAAAATGACATTCCAATTTTTTTTTCATATTTTGACACTAGGACTCAAATTATGCCTAAATATTAAATTTTATAAAATTAGGTGCGAAATTTACGGAGAAATTCAAAAATTTATAACTGACCCAATTTTTTCAGTTGGCGTCAAGTATAATTCATTTGGCGAATTTCTTAATTTATAGCAAACTATTTTCTTTTCCTTTTTACTTCCTTGTACGAAGTAGAAAGGAAGTATTGTAATCTCGAAAATTTTCGGGTACCATATTTCAACAAAAATATCTATTTTGACGGATATCGAATACAATTTAACGATGTTTTTGAGTGACATTCGTACGTATAGAGCAGAATAAAGGACTCTCTTTCCGAAAGTGTATATATATATATGTACAAAACTGATTTAAAATGAATTCTGAAAAGACTTTTTCGAGGAGTCTGTGCGTACATATGTATGTATGTATCTCGCATAACTCAAAAACGAGTAGCCTCAGAACGATGAAATTTTGTATATAGGACTGTTATAACATGTAGATGTGCACCTCTTATTTCGGTTGCAGTTGGTTGCACCAAAGGTATATAAATTTATGTCCACTCTTTTACTCGGCTCAGTAAGCTCAGTTTTTTTATTTTTATATGTTGGTAAATTTTGCATATTTACCTTTAAAATGATTGAATTATGTTGCTGTTATCTTCTGGTTAAGGGTTTTATGCCTTTAGTAAATCTGCATGCAAGATTTCTACAATTATCAACAATTTAAAAGTTGTCGATTGCGGCTAAGCCTAATCATTTTTCTCATGGCGGACATATTTGTTTACATTTGAAACTTAGCAAAACAGTGGATTTGTTGCCAATCTAGAGAAACTAAGTTTCGCAATAACAAAGATAAGGTCTTCCTTTATTATTGCCAATTAAATCATGCTTAATCCATTCCGGAATTTATTCGAGAAAATAAGTGTTTAAGGTTTACTTCGTAATCTTTATTATTAGTCCAAAGGGATTTAGTCCCTAAGGACTATTACTTTCGTTTTGCGATTTTGCGTCGGAAACACAAAAACGGCGTATCACTTTTCAAATTGTTGCCACTAAATGTTATCGCTCTGCATTAAATTTTAAAAAATGAAAAATCTGCATAAATGTATGCATGTTTCTCGCATTGTGATGTTACGTTACAATATCAAGGCACCAGTTGTTAGGTGCTAAATGTTAAATACAAACTGTTACAATAATTTGCCTACAATAATATCAAAACCAAAATTCATATTTGCGTTGTGTATAACTAACCCGAACAACCCCTAAGACCAAGCAGGAGCACTGGTGTTAAGAACATTCACACAAGTCATCATAAGAAAAACTCTGAATCAATTATATATATATAACCAAGGATATTTATTGCAGCAGTAAAGGAAGACACTCAATCTTTCAACTTAAATTTTTAGATCTATGGAGTGTTCAAGTGGCAATTTAAAATAATGCATTTAGAATTATAATATATATATATATTGTTAGTTTCAAATATGCACCGAGATGAATTTATCAAAATTTTACACCGTAAAAATTAATGTTAAAGTTCATATGCAGTTATCAAAACTCTGCTGGCCAGCATACAAATACACAGGAATTTAATGAATCACCGAGCATGGTGTCTTTACCAATAT
>KK120847.1:2320927-2335005 GCA_000611955.2 Stegodyphus mimosarum
CAGCGCACGAGACTTACGGAAATTCTAAAGATATGTTCATTTTAAAATGATTTTGCGATATTGATTTTGAACTGAATTTTATGGTTTGAGTACGTAGTACATGATATTTAATAAAAAAAGGTAGCACACGAAACGTTAAAAAAACACGCCTTTGGACGTAATTTAAAATCTGAAATCTTTCAGATTTATTTTTTTTTAGATATTTTGAGCTTTTACGTATTTTTGCCTTGTCGCAGAGTTAGAACTGAACTTAATTGAATGAGAAATACTGAATCGTCTGCGAAAACCTGTTTTTTTTCCTTTCTTTTTTTTTAAATTTCTTTTACACATCGTTTTAGATTTGTTATAGTATTTGAATAGAACATGTGGCAACGATTAGGTAATTCTTCAGATGATATCCATAATTAAGCATTCAGATGAGTTATAACATGAATGAGATGTAACGCTGTTAAGTGAAGCCAGCGCTAGAGTGTCGCTGTGGTAAATAAATATAGTGAATTTTAAAGAGTGCATTTATTCTATTGTGGTTTATGCGCTATCGATGAAGTTTTGTCAGATCAGATTTTGTTCATTGTAGACGAGCGGAAAAAGAGTTCTTTTTCATATTTTCAAATAATTTTAACAAAGTGCGTATACAACATTTGGCGTTATTATCGCTTATAACAAATATGCCAAATATCAAAACGCGCCAATGCGTAAATTTACATATATCTTAGAAAATGTTAAATAAAAAACTAACGTTTAGCAGATGTGCCTAGAAATACATCTGATAAGATGAGGTTAAACTTTTATGGAATACTTTTATTCATCTTAAAGATGAGGTTAAACTTTTATAGGCTATAATTCAAAAGTATTTTCGAAAAATCTATAAAAATTATTTGAAAATACAAATTTAAAAAGTAAATTATAAAAAATGGCTGAATTTTATTTGGAATGGACCTAAATTTCAAAATTTGAAAAGAAGAATCAAATAAGTTAAATTAAAAAAAAGAGATACTAACAAATATATATCAAATTCAATTAACATGAAGGAGCTAAAATTTCGAGAGCTAATTCTTTACAAACTACTGGTGCGAGTTTTACAAAACTTGGTAGTTTGTCATAATTTGAGTCGTAGAATCGAAATATGGAAAA
The DNA here is from genome assembly GCA_000611955.2 of Stegodyphus mimosarum. Lineage (NCBI taxonomy): Eukaryota > Metazoa > Arthropoda > Arachnida > Araneae > Eresidae > Stegodyphus > Stegodyphus mimosarum. The sequence goes on from KK120847.1 coordinate 2,322,062, forward strand.
GAATTGGCGTGTAATTTCAGAAAAAAAGTCCGATTTTGTGTCAAAATACCTATATGAGAACAAGGCTAAATATAAATCTAATACATATGCTAAGTCGCACTTTCGAGACATGAAAAACTTAAGCTGAATAGAACTGGAGATATAGAACTGTGCCATTTATTTATTTATTTTTTGTACAGTGTACCTCTTTGAGATGAAATTTACGCCGAAGCTAACTCCTTAGTCAGATCTATCTAGATCTGATACAGATGTCAGCCTTTTTCCTACTATAAAAAGGGAAGGAGTTAGAGGAGATTGTTTTAAAGGATCATTATTCAGGTGAGCTATCAGCCAAGGATTGACGGTAGGCGAGATCCACTGATTTTTCTCGCCTAGTTGGAAGTGCTATTTTTCCATCTCTGATTTTCTTCGTAATAAGATCTCAAACTGTAATTTGTAAAGCTAGATTAAATCAAAAGCAACAGATTCAAACGAATTACATCGAAGCAGATGAACGTTCACCTCCAAATTTGATAGCATCCTTTCTTAGTCTTCTTGACTAATCTATCACAAATTTACTAATATGTAGCCCGTTACATAATTTGCAGGTACCTTTGCGCCAACACAATTTAGAAACCTACGTTTCAGAAAATGAAAATATAATCCTTCTTCTTCTGCTTCTCGTTCTCTGTACCGTGGCCAATGGACAATTTTCTGCATCATAACCTTTCAACCCCACAGAAAGTACACTTTTCTTGCAGTGTCTCGGTTAATACAGCTGCACCTCCTTCTAATATTTAATGTTCCCTTTCGAAAGTGGAATTCTGCTTGAAGTTTTCTTCTTACTAAACTATTAGTGTTTATATAATTAAAATTAATTAACAAGCTAGATGCTAGTTAATTAATTTAATAAATTCTACTTCTTTTCTTAAAAAAAAGCTAGATTCCATTATATTAAAATCTGAAGTTCACTTTTGTCTTGCACTCCAAATTCCTTTCTTCAGCAGTTTTTGTAAAATTAAAGAACGTAATATATTTCAGTAAGCACCTGAAAGGACACTAGAGTTCATAAACTTCGTTGAGATTTTATGTGATTGAAATTTTCGAACTTTGCCGATGTTTCATTATTGTGTATTGCTACTTCAAAATTATTCTAAAAATCTAGCCATGTACCATGTTTTTCAACAAAGCTTTGACATTTCTAGTTTAGACATTTTAACAATACTTCTATTAAATATGGGCCCTCCAGCGGCCGAGCGGAGTTTCTGAATACTGGTAGTTCGGTCCGAGGTTCGGATGGGCCTCATGGGCGCTTTCGTGATTTTTCCTGTGTGTAACGTCTATACGAACCATTACCATTTCCTCTCAGAAAGTCCTTCACAAAGCCCTCCAGACTTTGCCATAATCACATAAACCAAACCAAATCTATTAATCCAGTCAGAAATTACATTTTGCGAAATACTAAGAATTCGATTAGTGTTAGAATACAACTCCGTATTTTTGCTATCCTGCCTAGCCATTTGGTAACTGCCAAATAACGGCCGAACAGCGAAATTGCTGAACTCTGGTAGTTTCGACCGGGGTTCAAATTCCAGCTAACGAGCTGATTGCATGGGCATTTTCTTGGTTTTCCCCATGTATAACGTGTATATGAGACAGTTTCGCTTAGAAAATCCTCCAGAAAGGTATCCCTTTCCTTTAAGCAGATGTCCCTGGTGTGATTTGCCGTAATAAACTAAACAAAACCAAACCACTAGTGAATTCTTCGTTATAGTACTGGCAACGGATAACTTTGTGTTCTAATTCATTTAAATCTATTTGATTCTCAATTTCACTATCTAAAATTTTTAATTAATTAACCTTTTTCTAACTCGTTAGTAAGATCGTATAATTCCTCATATTTTACACTTTCAGTGAATATATCCAAGGCTGACTACCAGCTTACAATTTTGAAACTAAACTTAAATTTTTAGCTGCCTAAGAACAGCCCGTTTGTGCTTTAAACATTCCTTAGAAAGATGTTTTTCCCTCTACACTATAATTTTCTGTCAGCTATTGAACAGTCTAACGAAGCGAATTTAAAAATACATTTTTTAAGTCTGAACTAATTCGAAAAAAAGTGCCTTCCACTTGTAAAAGTAAAGACTTGGTTATTCTCCCACTATTTAAACGCTTACCACGACACATTTTACATCCAAGTCACCAATGCTGTAATGATAATTCGACATATCTGACTTTAACAATGCGAATTTTGGGTAAAAGAAGTACCCGCTTTAGCTCAACATTTAAAGTGAGGAACAGGATGAAAGACTTAGCAGTAAAATTTTAGTAGCCCATCAGCCACTGAATAGCCAGTAGCAAGTACAAGAATGTTAATCATTCTAAAAGTCTTTAAGGCATTCTCTAGCTGTGCCAAACTAGCAGTGATATTTACTTAAATATTCTGTTACAAAGTAGTTGTACTGTTTTTAATTATTTTTGCTTCAAATGGACTGCAGGCCCTCAGGGTTATCTTTCGCTAAAGGAAAAGGAAACTGATGTGTCTCAGTTTTCTCAATATTTGCAAGAATATAGATAGATATCCGTATTGAACATTACCTGGGTAAGACAACCACGTCTGTCATTTCAATAATTTCATTATGAGAAAGCTCACCAACTTTCAAGCTGTTACATCTCACGGAATTTATGGTAACTCGAGGAATTTATGACAACTACTGATATTTTGATTAGAACGCCTTTATGGGAAAACACATGTAGTATTTTTCTTTTTCTACATTCATAGTCATATGCCTCAGCGAAAAGGCCGGCTGCATGGATGGGTTTCGTGGCTTTTCCGATGTGTAGCGTGGATACGAGCCAGTTTCCTTTAAAAAGATCTTCACGAAGGTTGGTTCAGTTTAGTTTATTCGATTATGGCAAAGAACTCAAGGGTTATCTGCCTAAGGGAAGGGATGCATTCGTGGAGAAAATTCTAAGAGAAACTGGCTCGTATTCATGTTACACACGTGAAAAACCACGAAAATGCCCATTCAGCCAGTCAGTTTGCCTGGATTCGAACCTCGGACCGAACTACCAGTGTTCAGCGACTTTACCGCTTGGCAGTTGGTGAGCATTCTCCGTTCAAACATTCTTGTCTCCCTTCCCATAGGCAAATAACCCTCAAGTTGCTTTGCCTTAATCAATTAAATTAACCACAACATAAGCTATGTTCGAATGATAGATGTTTATCATGAAGATTAATTGTCTTAAATTATAGGATACTACTATTATACCACATCATAAATTTAATTTCGTAAATTATGTAATATGCGTTGCTAGCTTTAATGCATTATGCATTCAGTATAGGAAATTGCAAGTTAGATTACATCAATTATTAATAGAAAGCCCTATCAAATAAAATTAATATAAGATACCTGATCACTGTGGAATCTAAGAATATCAGCCGATATACGTACTTTTAATTACGCATTATAATAAACAATAAAGCAAAAATTCTAGACAGTAAACAAAAACATCTGGAACTATGAATATCTGTTTAATTAGCATATAAATATTATGTTTACGTTACACATCCCTTATGTTATAAAACGAAAAAATCTTTATTTAGAGGTTTTGTCATTGTTTTAACTACATACTATGGTTAGTAATGATCCCAGCAACCGACATAATCCATGAACTTATAATTCGATACTATTTCAGGCCTTTTATTACTTACCTCAACATCGCAACATATAATTCTAAATGCAAGCTTCATAGATGCAAAATAAAACACAGCACTACTACTACTCGCTTTGAAATCGTTGAGTTTGTTAATTAAAAACGTGTTAAATTTTTACAAAATATGAAATACACAATAAAATAAATTCAAAATTCCAAACTCAGGCTTTCAGGTGCTCATATTCGAATAGAGGATTACATTATTAAAAATTGGATATCTCTAGGTACTGTTGTTTTTTCACAGTACGAGAAACATACATACTACATTCATGCGGATTCTTCATTATTTAATTTCTTTAACTATAAAGGGCGATAATGTTTGGTGGCAACACTTTGATACAGCGCTTTTAGTGATTCAGCGCAAAATGCCGTTTCAGTACTAATAGCCCTTTTGCCTAAAGCTTACCCTTCACTTTATCATAGAGCTATGTTGCTTAAATTTTATCTATCAAGGAAACATTTGATTAATGGAAAATATTCAAAAGATTCTTTTAGGAAAGAAAACACTTTGAAAGTATAAAAGTTAATTTACTTATATATTCTCAAATATATTATAATATTTCTCAAAAAATATGTTTACTTCTGAACCTTTAGTTTGAGTTCTTTTTTACATTTGTTGATGTCTTTTTATTTACTATTATAATTCATTGGAATATACATGAAAAACCTCCCAATAAACATAACATAGCCATCTCGAGATTTATTTAATGCTGTTTAAAAATAATATTGTTACTAAATGGCATTAACAATTTTACATGGCTTATTTTTTTAAGCAAGCCACTTCCGTTTCGAATGAAAATTGTAATAGATTTTAAGTTATATTTAAAAAAAAATTGAAAGAAGAATAAACAATGAAAGAAAGATTGAAAAGATTGAAGAACCTTTTCATCTTCAAACTACTTATATATGTATAATAGGGAACGGGAAAAAAATCTGCTTTACCTGGGTATTAAATTGAATAAATTGGTCAAGGGTTAACAGTAGAATTTTTAATTACATTTTTTATTTATCCAAAATTCCGCGCATTCTCATTTCTGTCGCGTATGCTAACTCCATCGAGCTTTTCTTTTTCTGAACACAGCAAAAGGAAGAATTTTCAGGCGCTCTAACTTCCACAATTCTTGTCTTCCAAGTTTTCTTTTGGGCTACAGACAAAAGAATATTTTTAAGAATGCTTTTAAAAACAAAACATCAACTGATATTGTCCTTTTACACAAGAGTAAGTTTTTGGACATTCGTATGTGTGATAACCTGAGTTTGAGAATTACTACGTTAGGCGATAAGGAAAAGTGATTAAGATGCGTCACAATGTAGAAAAATCAGGTTTAAACGCAGTTCTTCATAAGGAGTAAGAAATGAATAGATAAGAAAGGGACATAAAATTTATATATCTCTGGATAATCTCTCGATATATCTTTGGATATCTATGAATATCTCTATGGCTATATCTTTGGATAAAGCACTTTAGAACAAGATAATCTAAAAGCGTTCCAGTGACATTTTAAAACTAGGAGATTTCTTTCTTTAATTGATGACACCAGCTCTTCTTCCTTTTAGGCACGATAACCCACATTAGGCTAAAATCTTGCCTAAAACCCTCTTCTACTCCGCTATCCTTTTGGTCAGATTACCCCTACCGGTAATTTTAACAATGTTATATTCGCTATCATTGCGTTGCTGTTGTTGTTACTTATGCTCACTTGTCTGACAGTAACATCAGCCCAAGCCTACGAAATTTCTCGTGGTAAGGAAGGCAAGATACGCCTGGGGACGGGTCGGAAGGTCTCCCACCCCTCTTTTCCGCCAAACCACACGAGAGAACTTTCGGCTCGCTACATATTTAAAGCGCCGCCATGCCGCACCGACACTATACATTTACAAGCATCCATGCCTTCTCTAGGATTCGAACCCGGGCCCTTCGATACGGCAATCAGCAACGCTAACCACTGTACCAGTTCGGCTGCTTCACTATCGTTGTTGTCCAGCCAACAAAGCTTGGTTCTTTCTCTGACTTGTTTCCCCATTGGTTTAAATTAAAAGAATTTAAATGCTAAGAAAGGATGCATTCGACAGATGTGACTAGCAGATTTCGAATGGTTTATTTTAATGCATTTGATAATACTAATTTATTTATTTAATTTATATAATCCGCTGTTACATCTATGTCGCGATAAACTTTCAGTGCTGAAGAGCACCAAAAATTTTGATTAAGACTTTGCTTTCAAAAATAGCTAGATAAATTTCCGCACATCAGACTCCCAAGCGTTTAAGAAATACTGAATCATATTCATCTGAATATGAGCCTATGCATTTTAATAAACGCTACTGTAATAATTATAATATAAGGTATTTCTCCCGCCTTATTAGCATGCCTTTGTGGTGTAGTGGTCAGCACGCTCAACGCGTATTCGAGATGTCCGAGGTTCGAGTCCCGGCGAGCGCATTGCTCATTTTTCCCATCTCCTGCTTCCAAATAACCTAATGTCTCTACAGTGGCGCTCGAATTAAAAAGTTGGTGGATGATGATTCTCCACCACCAAGATTTGGCGATTGGGTTTCCTAATCCCCAGTCGCCCTTTAAAGGAGAGAATATAAAAGGTATTTCTTCCGCCTTCTTAGCACGCCTTCGTGGTGTGGTAGTCAGCACGCTCGACGCGTATTTGAGAGGTCCGTGGTTCGAGTCTTGGAGAGGGCATTGCTCAGTTTTCACATCTCCTGCTTCTAAATAACCTAATGTCTCTACAATAAAGTTCATCTACAGGTAAAAATGTGTCGAAGAAAACAAATAATGAGATGTGATCTCTGCACTTATTTTCAAAAACCAAGGGTTTTAAAACTTCACCTTCCAATAAATTAATAATCTCTGTAAATATGCGTCTGAAAAAGGATAGAGTTCGAAACATTACATTTATAGTCTGACCTTTGTATCACAAGTATATCAGAAATAATTTTAGAATAATTGTATAATTTAATAACAACAGTTGCCACCCACTTAATCACGGAAGCTATTCAATAAGCCCTTGAATATCCTCGGAAGGAAATACGTGTAAACGCTGGGAAATGAGAAAAAAAAATGAAATTGCCTCCTTCCTTTCTACGTGAGTTTTTCTGACATCTAATTGACATAATGTGATTATGCTATGGCGAGGGTCACGGAACTCTTCCGGAATGAACGATGAGATGCTGTAGTTTGGGTTCTAGGTCACGTCTCTGCCACTAGTTTTGACATCCGACGTTGGTGCTGTACAATTAAAAGGCTCTTTAATGTTGAGATTTGTTTAATTACAACTTAAAATGACGTGATATGTTGTGACTGAGTTAAGAGAAGTGACACGATATGCTTCAAATAAATGGCTTGGACTGATGGAATATATTTGGAGATAAATTGCTTTAAATCACATGATATATCATTTGGATTATATGATAGGTTGATAAGAGTTCCGCAATGAAAGTAAGAATATCATAATAATCTTTTATTAACAACAGAAGACTAGCAGCTTGATTCAGTGCCGTAAAAGTCAAATACGTGACACCTGCCTTATTTCTTCCTCAGAGCACGTGGATCAATAAATAAAAATTGTAAAGTTGAACAATGTTAGAAATTTAGAGAACGGGAAAATAAAATGATATAACTAAAATAAATAAATTATTTCACATGGTATGATAATTTATGTTAATTTTAATATTTTGAGTTTCAAACTGCTTTTAAGTTATACAAAATATTGAACACATTCGAAGATTTTAATTGCTTCTATACAGTCTATGATTTCCATTGCTTAACCGTATAATGTACAGGGTGTTTCATATTGAATGGGACAAAACGAATAGCACAGTATAAATGCTCTGTAATTGTTTTGTTAAATTAAAAATTTTAAAAATTAATCAAAATTTTATTCTGAAATAAAAACAAAATATAAAAATTTTTTAATTTAATAAGCAAATTTTTAAATATATTTAAAGAAGTACTTTTAAATATACAAACTAGTAGAATTTTTTAATATTAAAATTAGCTCAGATATTGAATAAATGTTTTTTTTTTCAAATTTATATATTGAGAATAAATACAGAAATTCTGAAGTCAGAAAAAAGTTTTATGTTTTCAAAAAATAGTACTATTACTGAAACGTAAATGTAAATGTATAATAAAAACCTTTTTTGGTTAGAAAACAATGCTCTATTTCAGAAAACAATATCTCCAAAAAAACTTGTAACAGTTTGTTGTACATTTTTTTTTAAATTGAAATTTCATTCGGTAAACTTTTATGATAAAAGCTACTATTTTTATGGTACATTAAATCATTTGCTCGCATAGCTTTACTTATAATACTGTCATAAAATTTAAATATTGACGCAATATTCTGTAGAGCTTTATCAAGAATTAAGTGAACTTTATGCTTCCACATAGAGAGGGGATAGATTTTAAACAGTTACTAATAAAATTTGTGAAAACTTCTATGTACTACATATAAATTTGTGTTTGCCGAAAACAACTTAACGTTATGAGTAAGGCAATAAAAAAATCTTATTTTATTCTAAATAAGTTTTAAACGCTTTTTGAGAAATTAGACTAGAAAATCTGGAGTTTTCTATAGTACAGTCAGTCACTGCACAGGATACGACATCGTTGGATGTAAAAGTGTATGATGATTCCTTTATTGTGCACTTTTTATGAAAATCAGACTTAAACACAGGCGTAGCTAAATTTAGGGTAGAATTTAGAAATTAGTTTAATAAGACCAATATTGGTTTGGTAGATTACGACAAAACACATAGGGCTGCCTAAAGGGAGGTGTGTGAAAAGACTTTCTGCGGGACTGGCTTGTATACGCGCTAGATAGAGAAAAACACACCCGGAATCGATCCCAGGTGCGAACTACCAGTGCTCAGCCATTTTACCTCTCGGCCGCTGGTGGGCTGTTAGAACTAAGAATTATTATGAAAAGGTATCAGACCAAGAATCGTTTAAGGGAGATTTAAGGATGAATAATATTGAAAAAATAGTTTAAATGGATTTTGTGACTAAAATTGCTGTTCAAAATTTATATTATTAAATTAGGAATAAAATAAATAACATGTATTATAAACCAGTAGACAGAAAAATTAAATTATATTAACGTAGACTGACATTTGCAAATGACTTGGCAATTGTGTATCAGAAAGACCAAAAAGCTTGCATAAAAATGCTTCTTGATATCGTACATCCAATGACCCCATTTCGAGTCCAACCTCTCTTTGGAGTAGGCTCTGGCAATCATTCTTCCATGTGATCATGGACACGACAATAACAACAACAATGACCACATTTGCCTTCTCCATAGCTTTTAATAAAGGATGCTATTTTCTCTTTATAACTGCTTTAAGTTTTTGTACTCCTGGAAAAATCATTAGTACTGGTAGGTAGCATTTCTAATAATATGACAATGACACTTCTCTTGCATTAATAATAGCAAATATGACAGTGGCAAGAAAAGGGAAACTAAGTGATATAGAAAGTGATAGTTACAAAGGATATTTTTAGAGCCTTTCTGACGAAAGTTTAGTAAAATATTTAAAAAACATATAAAAAAGGAGCAGACCAAAAGGAGTCTTATGTATATTGCCAGCCGGTAAATTAGCTTCGAAAACAACAACCAGAGACTTGATCATTTTAAGTAAGAGTGTGTATTTTTGAATTTTTTATCGATAAGGAGAGAAATTAAATAGGAATTTATTCTGCAATTTTTAAGGTTATAAGTGCCATTTCCTTAAATGCCATTGTCTTAAAATTAAGAAATTCTTATTGGTGAAGTTATAAACCTTACGTGCCTTAAATTGCTACGAAGGATACTGTCAAAAATTATACTGTAATGGATTTTGAAAAGTCTTAAAAGCTGTTACATTCGATAAACATCTTTTTAAAATAAATCTATCATAAAATGATGTTTCTTTTGTACAAATCTACAAAGGAGTAGTTAATGTCTTTATTTTCTAATTGAGAACAACTCTTTGTACGTCTTGAAATTCACAAAGAAAATATAAATTTCCCATCTACTGTCAGTACATCAGCTATCGGCTATCAAAATAACTTTTCAATACATTTTTTCATCGCTCCTCATTCTATGCACCCACGAAGTGAAAATTCGTCTGATTTTGTTACTGAACTCTCACTCGCAAATTCTTGACAATGCTGTCTCAATTTCGTTAAACGGAAAATCCTTTTTCATAAATGATATTCTTCCAAGTTCGCTCGAATATGAAGCTATGGCAATTCAGCTATTCGAAATTTGAAATACAATACCTCGTACGGCTAAGACATGTCGAGTTTAATTTTAGCTCGAAAACCTGATAGCTGACAAAAGACCTTGATGTGAAATTTCCATGCATTTCGTGGGTATTTATGTCGGTGGCATGTTTATTGTGTCAGACAGGTTAAATACACAGGATATTTATACATATTTAAAACGATTTTGTCGGCCGTTTAATTAATGTTTGAAACTTGAGGAGTACTTTTTTTAAATGTTTGATCTGATAGCCTTTTCTTCTGGACATTCCTTTTTATGATAGAAGGGCTTTCTGTAAAATTTTCAGGGGCATTGGTAAAATATATGGGATAGATAATACATTGAAAAGGTATATATCGAATATATGTATAATTCTTCTTTTTTTCTAGAAAGAAATGCAGTGATACTTTTCGGAGTAGAACTTACTTTGTCTTCATTCAGTTTCACCCTTTCAAAATCATTCGGATAAAAAAATGGAATTTTTTAAATATTGAACTCAAAACTTTCTCTTGATAGTCTGTAGAGTTAATTTCAATATTTTTTGCCACCCTTCCCCGTTGTTTTCCTTAATTTTCCATTCTAAGAAAATCCTCCGACAATCATAAACCCCTATTTTTTTCTCTCCGTTTTTGATAATAAATGTATCTTTTTTTTGTTGCAGTCATAGGTAAACCCATGCTATATCAAGGGTCATAATGTATTTCCATTTATCTCCCTCTAAACAGTTCTCAAACAGGGTTCTATAAACTGCTCTGCGTTGAGCCACACGCCTCGGCAAAAGCTGATGGACATTATGTTTTTTTTTAACTCTTTTAAAATGTATATCTTAGTTTATTATTTTATTTTTTGTTACTGCTGAGGTATTTAAAGACTTTTCCGTTGAGAGATTTTTCTCTCTTTACCAATGATTTAACTTCAGAAGCATTAGAGACAATACGTATCTTTTCCGAGTACTCATTTGGAGTCTTCTTTCATGTAGATGTAATTATTGACTTCTTTTCCTTTTCCTATTTAAAAGTAGCAGACGATTTGTCATTTCAAATAATAAGATGTTCCGAAAAATGTATATTGCAAACATTTGCTTTTTAAAAATTCCTTTTGATATTGTTCTAAAAATTTGTAAACATCATCTGTAACTACTTTACGTGGAACTCATCCGCATTAAATACTTTAAATGAAAAATATGTAATTTATCTCTGAAGATGAACTTAGCATTTTCGTCTCTTTTTTAAAGTACTGGTTTCAGAATCTGACAATGAATTTCACAAGAGTATTTTTCGTAAAATTTCGCTGTCCCTGTGTCACAACATGTTTGTTCTGCTCATTCCGTGCAGACAGGCTAATACTGCCTTTTGCACCTTGTTTCATCAAACGATTCATTTATACTTAACTTTTGCAACTTTAGCAAAATAACTTAATATTGTAAAAGATATTTTGGCTTCTCGTGATTACAGCATCAATATTGTAAATAAAAAATTTTTTAGACGTTCGTTTTCCTTCAACCTTAAGTTTAACTAAGGACCTTTTCATTTGTTACTCTTATCCTTTTAAAAGTTTTCAAACAACATGGTTTCCTCGAATCCTTTAAACCTGTCAATAAAGTGAAATCCTCAGATATAGAAGGCAGTCTTTCCTTCATATGATATATACAAAATTCCTCATAATGCCGTTTCTAATATACAGAACAAGACCGTAAATCTTTAGAATTCAAGTACATCTATATTTAAATAGGAAAGTAATGAAAATTCCCTCTATACCCTTTTCGTTGTTGATAGTTAAAGATTTTAATTCTGAAGTGTAGCGTTATTGCTCACATTAATTTGTCCTTTAATTTGGAATGTTTAAAAGTATCCTAAATTCTGCAGTATAGGAATCTCGTGAGTAACATAGTGTCTAAACTGTATAGGTTGAAGGTGTGAAAATGTCTATTCCGAGCTCCATATTGCTTGATTAACTAAAATTAAATCAAGCACTCCAACTTTCGTGAGCAACACTGTAACTTTTACCATAAGTGTTGGCAGTAATAACCCTGCGTTGGTAAAGTTGAATTTAGTTATAATAAAACTGCAGTCAAGAAACATTTTTATGCTGATTTGGACTAAATTTCACTTAGTCTTTTCACTTAGTTTATTAAAAGTAGTCTAAATTCCTGAAGCTTTAATAATAAAGAAAACATTCAAGTTAATCATCTACGTTAAGATATGATTCTTTTTAGATTTACTGTTGCCAAACCTAGTGAAACAAAAAATTATTAAAACTATTTCACAAAATTCTAAATAAAACTGCAAAGATTTTTAGTTTATTTTAATGTTTCTAACTAATTTGTCTGTACTTCACTTCGTAGAAGCCTATTTGAACTATGTAGCCACTTATCACTGAGTACAAGTGTCTAAGCCCAGAGAAAGGCTAAACTAATCCTTTATTATCTCAAACTAAGAACACAGATGGCCCCTTTCTCGGGCTTACAGAAAAGCCTCTACTTGGGCTTTAACTCAAGCTAAGAAATTAAGAATCTAATCTGATGCTAAACTAAACTAAACTTAACCGGAGCTGTACACAATTATCTAACGTAGGTGGGCCTTAGTTAAATTAACCGCGAATATCTGCAGGAACGTTCAATACGGCCGAGCTTTAAACAACGAAGTAGCCAGACGGCAAACACGCGCCACTAAGGACTCCTAAGCTGTTCTGTTGAAGTAAGTGACACGTTACTTTAAATACTCTTTCTACTTCATTTACATGTAACACGATACTAAAATCTTATTCTGGTAGAGGACAGTAGGTGGGAAACGGGAATAGACAGTAAAGAATATTTAAAAATAAAATAACTATTAGAAACTTTAAAATAACTTTTACAGATTATTCTTAGTTCCATGATTGCCTCTGAATATGAGCTATATGTTTTAGACTTGTAGAAATTGTCTTAAAGGCGAAATTTTCTTTAAAAATTATACGGGAAATGCTATTTTATGTAAAAAGCAACAAATA
>KK120847.1:2335032-2453023 GCA_000611955.2 Stegodyphus mimosarum
TATGATCATTAAAAAGGGGAAAAACTGAGAACTCTTGAAATCGTTGTGATATGAATTATTTTCTCCAGTTTACTGTTAAGCGAAAAAAATATGTAAAATTAAAAATAAATGTATATCAATGAAAACATATAGTATTTAAATTTAAACTTATCTCGAAATTAGAAAAAGGGAGTAGTTTTCTTTCATAATACTTTTATATACACTATTAAATATGACATATTCGTTATGTATATTCAAATAATGCTTCATAAGTTTATTTTTTGCAGGTGACCCAATTCACTATGTTCTGCTACTGCCCGTTAACCGTTAATTCTCCTGGAGTTACCCCTCGACCTCAAAATATACCCTTCTCACTTTACTCTGCTGCTTCTTCTCAATGTAAGTTACACAATTTTAGAAAATCTTAGCTACTTTTATTAATTTTTTTAGCTTCAGAATTACATGATAATTGTCTTAAATTTAACAATTATGGTTTGGATCTATTGGCTGAATATCATAATTATATTCAGAAACCTTTCTGTTACCTGTTTTATAAAATTATCTTGGTTAAAATTTTCTGGATTATGGTTTCAGAAGACACAAAACATAACGTGCAATTTAAACAATGATGTTTTATATTTATCAAAAGATATTTTGAAAGAACTTATAGTTCTAACAATTAACTTCAGTAGACGTATGTTAGAATATTGGTGTTATTTAGCTTTTTGTATTAACAAGTGAGCTTTTAAGGAAAAACTAGAATGGTCTTTATGAAAGAGAAGACTGTTATATTTAATTATGTCCAGAATACATGCTAATCATAACAGAATGTCTCATTGAAATATAACTTATGCAAAACCGCTTCGGAAAAATAAAATGACTTGTTCTTATAAAAGGATAAAGCTGAGCGTTATTGATTTAACTGATTAATTATAGAAAGAAATATTCGAACTTGAAAATGCATCAAAATTAATTTAAATTAAAATTAAGCCGATTTATGTAATTTGCATTTGCTTGTCTTCGATCTCGCATTTCCGAGAGGTGGGGAATCCAGGTTATTTTTTTATCAACCGTAGATGCCTCAAAACGGACTTAAAATTATTAATTTCAAAGATGGCATCAATGTACTTGAATGTATTTGCAAAGAGGTTCAAATTTTCATGGTTACGTGATTTCTGAAACTATAAAAAGTAAGTAGAGGTTAAAATTAGAGTGGAAAATTTTGTTTTCATAGGAATTCTGTTTATTTATTGCAGTTATAAAAATGAGCGGAACTGAGGAAATTTTTCTACTTTTTTTTCAGTTAAAACTGTAATCATTTCGGAAAAAATCTTCAGTAGTACAAGACTGTCGTAAATTTGTTTCAAAGGAAGAGTCATATACGACTTTTAAAAATCGTAACTGATTTCTTTAGTTTCAAGATTTTTAAGGGCAGTTATAACCAGATTGCTATTAATGATCCAGCTGAAACTGTGATCTTTTTGAGCTGAAGTAAATACAGTCAAGTACCGAAAATCCGCCGACCTGAAATCCGCATTGCCTCTCAAAATATAAACATTGAATTTATAGGTTCCAGAAACCGCAGAATGGAGTATGAAATACCGAAGAAAAAATATTTATCCAATAATGACGTCATAATTACCGAATAATAATGATTCTGTGTTAGTGGCAGAAAAAAAAATCTTAGCCCAGAAGAGGTTTTTAGTGTGGATGATGTGTTCAGATGAGCCAACATTGGCATATCAGATAACGGATGATGAAATCATTGGTTCTGTTTTGAACTCGCCGCAGCAAGAAAACGATTTCGACACCGACACAGATAATGAATTTGAAAGGAGTGAGAAAATATCTTTTAATGAGGGTTTGGAACATGGTGAAAAATGCCTAAAATATTTAGAACAACAGAGCTGTGTCACAGAGCAAGAGATTCTGACCCTGTAGAACTTACAAAAAAAAAAAAACTTAATCTGAAGCACCTAAAGTTTTTAAACAAACCTCTATAAAAAATGTTTGAAACAAATAAAAAAAAGAAATATCTTATGCTTTATTAGTATCCCTTATTTTTACAAGTCTCTTTTTTATATGTCCTTAATGCTTTAAAATATTCCTGTAGTCACTAATATAAATGAATAATATATATATATATATATATACATATAATAATTTAATGCATATAATAAAATAATGTAATAATATATATTATTGTACATAAATGTACCTAATATGCCTTATTTATTTTGCACTTTTAGTTTGAACATTATGATTTGGCTTTTCTGTCCTGAAATCCGCAAAATCCTAAAATCCACGCAACCTCTGGTTCCAAGCATTGCGGATTTCTGGACTTCTACTGTATAATAGAACAAGCTTTTTTGAAAACCGAGTGAAGAAAAGCATTAAAATGTTGTTGTAAAGCAAATAAAGCAGCTGTGGAGAGGTTGTGCAAAACATGCAGAAATCAAGCACTAACCCAATCCAATGTTTTTTCCTTTGATTCAATGATGGACGTGAAGATGTTGATGATGAACACGGGAGAAATAGTTCTTTTGTAGCTTCGAACTATTAACAGTATTGAAACAATTCGAGAATTGTTGCTGAAAATTGTCACCGATCTCTTTGAATGCTATCTGATGAGCTTAACATCAGTAAAAACACTGCCCACACAGCTTTCACTAGATCTTGAAAAAGAAACGTTTGTTCTTATTTTGTCGCTGCTTCAAGACAATCTGCCTTTACACGTTTTCATTCTTTTCAGTGAATGTCTAGTATAGGAAGGTGTCGTGTTTTTACTCATCATTCTTATTCCCCAGATTTGGTACCTGTAGATTACCTTTCCCTTCCTAGAGGGGAGTCTTACTTCAAAGTTACATTAACAGCACTGAAGAGATTTAGAAACTAAATGAACGTACCAAACCAAAAGACTTAGAAGAATTGTACAATTAAAAAATTATAAAAATTTAGTCCCAAACTTTGTAGACGTACTTTCTAGTCCTCTTCATCATTTTTGTTAATTGTATATCTCTCCTGCAACTAGCATCAAACTTGCAACAGCTGTACATTTTTAGGCATTGCAGAGTAACGTATTTTGATCCATCTTTTGTAACTGCAAAAACCTTTTTTTTAATCTACGTTTTCCTTTGCATAGAAAACCTATTCAGCAGACTTAAACAAGAAAAAGAAATGAAACATAGAAACTAAATTTAAATACACCCTTGACACCAACAAAACGTTTTCTTGCATGCATAAGTTATACTTTTATCTTGTTTTCGGAGAAGTTGGCTTTCTGACCCTTCTGTTTTGAAGTAAAGTGGAATTCATACTTCACCTTACGCACTTCTATTTCGAAAGTCTTGTGGAGTAAAACTCATTTCCGTTCAAACAATGTTTTTTGAGCCTACCTTTCGCGTAAAGTGTCAGTACCTAGAACTATATTTGCTCGTGGACCGAGAACATTTTCTTTGCTTTTATCGGAGTACTTATTTCTTAAAGTATCAACAACCATACCACGTTTCCTATAAAGAGGATTTTAGTATGCAGATGTCATTGTGAAAAGGGCAAACCCACTTCCTATTGAGGTTAGTGCGAACACAACATGCAAATAAAACTTTAGCTCGAAATCGGACACTTGCTACAGAAGCTTGAAATCTTTTTTGCATTTTGGGTTTCTTTTTCGGCGAATGGAGCGATTCACTTTCGTCTGGGAAAAATTTCCGCCTTTTTCATCGTTTGTTTGCTTTTTGAGTGATAGAGTGCGCTCCCATTTTTTAGCTCCTTTTCCTGAAACGTTGTCCGTAATTGGTCTAAATTGGATCAAATCCTAACGCCCGTAAACGCATCAAACTCTTGGCTACCCTTGGGAAAACCCCAGGATGAAATAAAAAGCAATGGAGTTGGAAGAAAATTGCCACATTTGGCTCTTCATCGCTCCCTGGAGACTTTATATTCACACATTTGGTGTTAGATTTATCTGAGAGCTACAGCAGGGAAAAAAGTTCATTTTATAAATAAGAAATATCAGATTTATGTAAAGAATCTCAGATTTAAGTGAAGAATCTGAATATATATATATATATTCTTTTCTAAGTCCTATATTTAAATAAAAAAAGGTTGCCACGAAGTTTCTTTTAACTGAACCACAACCACCAAGATGAAAAGCCATCTAGTTCCACCTGAAGTTATCAAGAATACTGAAATGAAATATCAATAGCAAAAACAGCTGGTAGGGTGATAGTAAACACTTGGCTTAAATTTCATGTAGATCTGATTCAACAGCAGTCAAATGCTGTGAAATGGGATGTTTAATAAAATTATGATGGTTAAGTTACGTAACATATCAATGCTATGGAATTTTGACGTAATAAAATATAATTATCATGTTTAATTAGGGAAGCGTTATCCATTTGGAACAAAATTTTTCTTCATGAAAGTTTTTAGTTCAAAGGGCATTTTCCTCAGGAGGCTATTAATTTCGTTTTGGCATTTTGCGCCGTCCACTGTAAAACAAAATTTCACTTTTCAAATTGTTACCACCAAATATTAGAGCCCTGCATCATATTTAAAGAAATTAAATAATGAATAATCTGCAGGAATGTATGTATGTTTTTCTCACGGTGAAAAAACAACGGTACCTAGGGATATCAAATTTTGAATAACGTAGTCCTCTGATCGAATATGGGCATCTGGAAGCCCACATTTGGAATTCGGAATTTGTTTTATTACCCATTTCATATTTTGTAAAGCATTTATGAGTTTTTGATTAAGAAAATTAACGATTTCAAAGCGAGCAATGCCAGAACTTTACGAAAAAAAAAATATCTCCAGCGCGCGAGACTGCGTATCGGAAATTTTAAAGATATGCTATTTTTAAATATTTTGTGATACTGCTGTTGAATTGAATTTTATGGTTTAAGTGCGAAGAACAGAATATTTAATAAATAAATGTAACACACAAAATATTAAACAAAAGCCCGCTTGGGCGTAATATAAAATCGGAAACCTTTATGATATTTTTGCCATTTTATTTATTTAGTAAATGTGTGTCATTTTGTAATCGGAAGACGCATGCAGCGAAAATAAATTCTGAAAAATAACTGCAGAAGTTGGTTTTACTGAAACATTTCTCTACTAATTTTACTTCCGCATTGTCAGAATACTCTTAGTTGCTACTGAAAGGAATATTTATACAAAGCAATTTGTTATTTAATTTCAGTTTTTGAGACTGTACTGTTGCTGATACATATTTCATCACAATATTGTTTACAGATTACTGTTCTTTTTAAATAAAAATTGGTAAACATACTGTAAGTCTAGTTTTTACTAAACACAAATCGCAGAATAATTTTATAATTAAACTTGTCTTAGAAAAAGTTGTCATTCTATCATTATTATTATCATTAGTACTATTTTGTTCAAAATATTTTCTAAAATATGTTACAAGTATAATTTATTATTCTGTTTTATTATACAGCAAATATTGAATATGAGTGTGCATTTCTACTCACAAGCAATTTACCTGAAATGTTTTAGATTAAATGTGCATATACCTAGCTAGTTAGATTCAATTTATGTCTTTAGCTATGTTCTTCGATATCTAAAAGAAGAATCATTCATTAATAAAAGACAAATAAAATATTGAACAACAGTAATATTTTACTTTCAGTATTTTAAATAAACAAAAACAATGAATCAGTATTTTATTTTCTTTGTTTGCTTGTGTAACGCAGCATTATTTACAATCGCGTCAGAACATTGTTCATTTCTGCAAAATAAACATATGGAAGCGTTTACTTGATTAAAAAACTTCAAAATATAAATTTCAGTAACACATATTTCCTGTAGTAGCACTACGGTTCTTTTAATTTTATTGTGTTAAAATATATATTAAATTATGAAAAGCTAACACAGTCAGATTAGAATGTGTGCTATACTTTTACATACACCCAACAGTAATTTTTCGTTAATTAGCACCAGGCCCTATTAAGGCAGCTAGGTACAGCATTATTTCAAGATCTCTAGTGGTAACTTTGCTTGTTCTCATGACGAAAAAACAGCAGTACAAAAAAACTATTATACTAGTACGATTTTGAGTCCATTAAAACCTTTGGCTGTAGGCTTGGGTTTTGTATGCCTAAGTGGTAAGCAGGCCTTGATTAGTACTTATAATAAGGATTTGTCACATATTTTCCACTCATGAAATAAAATAATTATGAGATCTGTAATTATATAGACTCACTTAATTCATTACATAGTCAGTGCATAATCGCCAATCTTTCATTAAGCATTTTGCATTTAATAATATAAAATTATACTCCTTACATGTATAGACACAATAAAAATGTAAATTTAGTTTAACTTAGCTATGCATAGCTTCTTTCTAAGATAAACATCTATGGTTCCCGACGATATTTATAGCCTCAGAAATTAAAGGTCACGATTGAGCATCTAAGGTTAAAAAATGATTAATACAAAATTTTTATAATATATAAGTGATATTGAAATATTTGAGTCAAATATTTGAGTGTTTTAATTATAAGCATACCCGCAGGTTCAGAATTTGTAATGTACATGAAAATAACACGTGATAAGCACGTGTTAGGAAGACATTTAAATTACTTCTTTTCACACATTTAAATTTTTCAGAAGTTTTAAAATTGGTATCATCGTAGAATAGAAAAAAATTATGCACAAACATAAACAAATAAATAAATATAAAGTCTGAAAAAGTTCAAGTTTTAAATGGCCGTCCAAAAGGTTCTGTTAAGATTTCTTATGCTTTGCTTTCGCTCAGCTTGAAGTCTACCAGTGCGCTGCTGAACTCACGCCTGATAATCCATTTAAAAAAAAAATCCTTTTAGCTTTATTAATCAGCATTGATTTTGTTTAAAATTCTCAATGTAGTGTTAAACGTTGGCATACATTTTTCTATTTTTCTATTTCTAACCCAAAGGAACTTTAGCCAAAAGGGCTACTATTCTTGAAATGACATTTTGTGTAGAATCACTAAAAGCGATGAATCACTTTTCAGATTGTTGCCACTAAATATTATTGCCCTGTATTATATTTAAAGAAATTGATTAATGAAGAATCTGCATGAATGTATTCATGTTTCTCGCACTCCGTAACTGTTGCTTGATATGACCAGTCCGCTTCACTCATCCTTATTATGCGACTACCTCTGAAGTCGTTCATAAAGTCTTCGACAACGTCAAACTATCTATAAAATCTTCGACAGCCTAATAATGGCATTATTGGCTGTCTCCAGTGAACAGCAGTGCCGGCAATGAGAAAAGATAAACCGTTCGCAATTATTACCTGTTTTGTGCGATGCTAGTTGCGCAATAGAAACGTGCGGTACGACGGAACATAACACTCATTAGCCTTAAAAATTTAATAATTTGCATAAAAAATTTCAAAATATTATTTTTAGCCCATAGCTCAGAAAAGCTATTAGTCTCAAAATGGCATTTTCCGCCGTTTCCTATAAACGGCGTATCACGTTTTAAATTGTTGCCACCAAATATTAGAGCTCTGTATTACATTTAAAGAAATTAAATAATGAAGAATTTGCATAAATGTACGTATATTTCTCGCATTCTGATAAAGCAACGGTACCTAGACCATCCAATTTTGAATAACATACGTCTCCCCCCTGAATAGGGGCCTCTGGAAGCCCAAATTGGGAATTTATTTTTATTATCTATTTCATAATTTGTAAAGCATTTATGAGTTTTTGAAATCATTGAGTTTTAAGAAACTCAACGATTTCAAAACGAGCAACGGCAACAGTATACGAAAAAAAAACATTTTCATCTACAGCGCACGAGACTATGTATTGGAAATTATAAAGGTATGACATTGCTGTAGAATTGAATTTTATGGTTAAAGTGCGAAGAGCATAACATTTAATAAATTAAGGTAACACACAAAACGTTAAAAAACGCCCCTTTGGGAGTAATATAAAATCTGAAAGCTTTCAGATTCTAATTTTTAATTAATTTCATTTCTTGTTGTTTTCAGTTTTTTTTTCCAGTTCGTCATATCAGTGTTAAGTTTTCTTAGTAACACGGTTTATAAAACTCTTTTTATTGTCTTTTTTATTATTAACATTTGTGTGTTAACTTTTTTATTAAATATCACGTTCTTTGTACTTACGCAGCATAAATTCAACTCAACAGCAAAATCACAAAATATTAAAAAACAAAGTATCTTTAGAATTTCCGATGGATAGTCTCTCGCCTGGAGAGAAAAATGTTTTATTCTGGGCAGTGTTGCTACGGCTCGATTTCAAATCGTTTAGTTTGTTAATAACAAAAATTCATTAAAGTTTTACAAAACATGAAATAAACATTAATAAATATAAGTTAATTCTAAGGAAATTTTGAATATTTTTAATTAGACAGATTATGAATTAAATGCATTTTTATTATTTAAATCAATGCAATTCAAGTGTAAAGAACAAATATTCTTAAGAAATGTATCTCTATTGCGTAGGTATAGAAATAATGATAGATCGCGCATTGGGCAGTAAACCCTGTTTCCGGCCAGAAAGTTGGCAACAGCCATGAGATAAGCAAAAAAAGGGGGGGGGTCGAGGGCGAGGCAATTATCGTTATTGTTATATTTGTATTCCAAATGTAAACTGCTCTTTCAAATCTGAACACCAGTGACGCCATAAGTGTTTTATTAAAGACAATTTCCATGTTACATCGTGTTAAAACTACCGAAACATGGAAAAGATATTCGCCATTAATAATTTAATTTATTCTAAATAAGAAAAAGGGCGATAAAGGTTTTCTTGGCTAATTTTGCGCATTATAAATTTTATTCTATTCATACATAGTCAAAAAAGAAACATTTTACAAAAGAAAGAAAATTTTGAGCAAAAAATAAAAATCTATAGCAAATATCTACATTTTTAAAGCGTATGCGAAGTTTGCTGTTATCGCGTGTATGCCATGGAGATAAAGAATGAAACTACTATGCCTTAACTTCAAGGCGTATACTTGGACATACACCAAAACACTTCTACCGAATTTTGAAACCGGGGAGCGAATAATCAGAAAGTACCTATTTATTTCAATTTGCTGATTTTACGCGTGCACGTCTATTTACAGTATTTAATATATCGGCATAATATTTACAATATTTAATATCTGACTCAGAAATAAGATATAGAAGAAATAAGATATAAATATCATTAATAATTATCATAAAATTCCTAAGTATCACTAATAAAATCCTAATTAATGATAGTTTATGAAAGTTTATTGATAATTTCTTATGAAAAAATTATTCCGTTTTTCTCAAATGTGATGGGTATAGCTATAAGTGACGCAAAACTTGGCAGTGGAAGACTTTGTGAGTGGAAGAAATTCTCAAAAAATAAAACCATATTTCATTGTTTCATGTGAAGAATTCAAAATAATTCATTGCTTTAAGTGTCTGTTTAAAAATAATTATTCCTAAATGCAATATAAGCTGCAAATTAAACACATATCAAAGTACTTCTTGTCTCTGTCATTTCTGATGCCACAAACCGTTTTTGAAATAAAAAATGCATGCTTGAAGTGCCGTGCAAACAGATTCAGTTTGAAAGATAAATATCTTATACTATTCCGAATGGCAACAGACTCGAAGGAAAAGTGGAATGACGCTTTTATAGTGATTCGACGCCAAACACTTTATAGCCTATTAAATGAATATGCAAAATATGCAACGTTATATACCTTCTGTGTACTTAAAAAGTGAAAAAATATGTAATGCTATAAGAATATTTAATGTTTTGAATTAGTTATATCATGAATTAAATGCACTTATACTGAAATCAATCGATTAAAGAGTAAAAAAAAATAATATTTTTGAGACACTCATCTGTAGCTTTTAAACAGTTTACTTTGCTAATTAATAACGGACAAATTAAATATGAGAGAATAATATCTTACTTTTTTCCATATGGTAACAGACTGGAATGAAAAGTGAAACAAAGCATTCACATCGGATCATTCAATCGTATTTCGAAACTAATAGCCTTTTGGGCTCAAAATATCTCTTAAGTTTCATTGCAATTTAAATTAATGGTTATAGGAAACATAGTATTATCAGGAATATAAAAGTGTCTTACATTTAACATGATCCTGCATTTCTGAAGGTGCTTTGCAAGAGGAAAAAGAATTATATAAAAAATGACATTATGTATAGGGTGTTTCAAAACTGTAGCGCCGCTGTAGAGTCATTAGGATTTTTTTTTTTGAAGCAGGAGTCATGAAGAATGCGCAATGCCTTCACCGGGACTCGGACCTCTCGAATACGCGCCGAATGTGCTGACCATTGCACCACGAAGGCGGGACAAATACCTTATAAAGGTAAGCAACATGGATGCAACATCAAGCATCAAATTGTTTCTAAAAGTAAGCGAAGTACCTAGATTACTGAAAGATATGAACTCAAATGATGAATCACTGCAGCGGGGTGAAAATAATAACCTTTTGAAGCAAACCAGTTTTAAATTGTTATGTGTGTTACCTGCGTGGCATAAAATTCTGCATAAAAACAAAATCTTTATAAGTCCAAGGTATTTTCCCCTTCCTTATTTCGTGTCTTCGAAGTGTAACTGGATAACACATCCGGCTAACATCAGGAAGTTCGGTGTTCGAATCCCGGCGAAACGCATTGCACTTTTCTCATGTTCCTGATCGATATAACCTAATTAATTACTATATATAGCCTTGCAAAAAAAATATACGTAACTATCTACGAAGTCGCTTGCTTAACACGTTGACTGTCACGCAAGTTTGTAAGAAAATCTTCCTTAGGCCACGAGCGCTGCTATACCATGCTTCAGTTGCTTCCGATCGTAGGAGTTTAGAACGTTTAGAACAAAAATTTTGGGACATGCATTCAGTTTAAAATCATTCATCAAGAACCAAGTACTTAAGACAGAGTGTGAGATTCGAAAATTATTTCTTCTTTCGTAACTCTTTTTTCTGTAGTGACAAAGGGTTTAAATTTATTTTTGTGTCGAAATTGTTGCCGTAGTTTTTTGCAGTGTCTGAAAGAGAAATGAAAGAGTAATTTTTAAGTGAATCATATAGCAGCGGAGAAGAAACCTGTTGGGAGGCTTATAGAAATTCGAATAGTAGCGATAAGGAACGGGTCGAAATTTTTCAGAAAATAATTTTGAACAAAATTACGTCTTCAGCTTCTGATTCGAATACTGAGAAATGCAGGGATAATAAATATTATGTAAATACTACTAATCATATTTTACCAGAACTGGCTGTTTAGGAAGAAAGGGAAATTGATACCGAAGAAAACATTATTCAGTTTTGTGAACGGAATGAATTTAGCTGTCGGCAACAATAATTTTCGTTTCTTTCTTTCAGCAATCAACAATCATTTTCTTAAATATCTATTCAAAGAACTGTCACTCGAACACGGATGACGCTGCTTGATTAGAATTTTTGCCATTTTCAGAATGCGGATGACGTGACAGTCAAAGTGTTAATAGGAATAGTATGTATTTCTTTATAATAGTTGAGAAAGTATGTTTCCTAATGTATTCTTGAGAAATATAAAAGTTTAGCTTTAGAATAAATATATTATTAGAGCAGAAACTAGGAAAAAGAGTTCTGAATAAGAATCTGTCATCCGAATACGGGTCGGAATACCGTCAAATATGAATATACCCGAATACGGTCAAATATGAACTCATAAGAAAACTAATTATTTAGAAAAATGTATATTCATTTTGGAAATTAAATAAGTGTTAGATGTTTAATGTCCCGAACAAAATGGAAATAATAAAACATAAATGAAATACATTCCAATTTTTAGTTTCGATTCGACGAAAAATTAATATCTTTGGATTTTTGTAATTTAAAGGTAGTATCTTATAACTTAGCACTTAAATATCCGATTGATTTAAACGCTGCAGAAATTCAGTCAGAAATATTTACTTTTAAAAACCTCATTGTTTCTATAATTCTGGAAACCAAAGCAGCTACAAGGAGCGACGCTCTATTATGATCTGAAATATAATAATGAATGAGCTATGCGTATAAAAATGTACTGATATAGTATTTAACTCGTACTCTGTATTTCACACGCATATAAATATTATTACTCTGTATTTCACATGCGTATAAAACACACGCATATAAATATATGTATGTGTTACATACATATATTTATATGTGTGTGTGTGCGCGGTCTTTTTTCCTCTTTCCCCTTCTTTTTTTTTTAATGGCCAGATAATTTGGATTGTGTGTAGGGGCTCGTATTGACCTCTTTGCCTCA
Source organism: Stegodyphus mimosarum (assembly GCA_000611955.2). Classification (NCBI taxonomy): domain Eukaryota; kingdom Metazoa; phylum Arthropoda; class Arachnida; order Araneae; family Eresidae; genus Stegodyphus; species Stegodyphus mimosarum. The sequence goes on from KK120847.1 coordinate 2,347,303, forward strand.
AGTGAAAAAATATGTAGGCACGGCTCTACCTCTTTGACTCTTATTTTGATATTGTAAATTAAAAGTATGGATGGATATTAAAGAAAGCGATTTTCAAGTGCAATATTATTTTAGAATAAATTAGTAAGTCTGGCATCGTCCATAGTTCTTCAGTAAATTTGGTAAGGAAATTTTAATGAAATTGAGTATGAACATCATTGCTGCAATCCCAATTGAAAAGCTGCATAGTATTTCTACAAATATGAAGTATGCGGATAAACGGTATATAACTAAAGGGATGCTTAAAATTAGAGAAAAAGCTCTTTTACAGACGAATACATTTCTTACATAAAAAAATAAAAGTTTTTATTTTATTCAAATTTGTAAAAAAAAAACTACTTTTTTTTCTTTTGTTTTTGTTTTTGCCTAATTTTAAATTTTACTTTAGAGTATTTCTTTTTCAGTTAAAGACATCCCATCGCCAACTCATGCTACAAGTAAAGACGTATCTAATAAGTATGTACAATGTACATTTTATTTTTTCCATGATGAGTTCACATTTAAACTCAATGCTTTATGTGTGTGTATACATACATCACACACACACACACGTGTCAGTGAAGGCAGGCTGAACTTTTCAAGTTTGTATGTTTAAAAAACTAAACTTTTGTATCGCTTATTAGCAATCCAAATGAATAATGCCACAGAAGATTTCTAATTAGTTTCGGTTTCCATCACTAGTAACTGAATGGTCTGGTTGCATAAGCGTTTCGTGCATTCCCCATTATTTGGTTTATTTGTTTAGGCACGCGGAAGTTATCCGTCTAAGGCTAGGGATGCTTTCGTGAAGGACTTTCTAAGGAAACAGAATCAGGTATACATATTACACTTGGGAAAAGCCGCGGAAATACACTCCCAGCCGGCTGATTCGCTGAGTTTCAAATCCATGCCAACCTACTAGTGTTCAGCAACTTTACTTATCCGTAATATATCTGCTAATCAGTTTCTTTCAAAGACGTTCCTACTTGATGTGATTTTTTCCCCGAGACAGACAGCACAAGAATGCTTTGCCATGATAAATAACTAAAGTGACATAAGGTCACTTTTTTAACTAAAATTCACTTGGATATTAAAACTAGTTAATGGATAAATCAGAATTTCTAACGGTTAAATCGACATTTAAAATGTACAAATTCAATTTGTAGCTTGATTGTTACATGAAAAAGATCTAAATGTGAAATTCGTAAAATAAGTGCAATTTTATATTGCATCAGACTGCGTATTTCGTATTATACGAAGCGTAAAACTTGGCGACAGACCACTTTTGAAATTCTAGCAACCCTTTCCCATACCCTTAACATTAATGGGTTTTAGAAGCACGTGGGGGATGGGAAAGGCGTCGGAACTCGAAAAGCCCGACACCAATGCCAGTGTTTCTCCTGTGCCCTGCAGTGCCAAAAAGTCTTCTCAGGAAAAATATCAGACTTCCATCGGGCTGGCTAATCTTGTCGGAGCTATGCATTGCAGAAATCATAATCTTTTTAAGTCAATTGGAATATTTGCGAGATGGCTCTGAACGGGGGATGGCGTTTTTCCGGCCCAAAAATCTCATTATGCAAAGTGGAAAATGAGCTTTGCGAAGAGAGGCGCAGGCCTTCTCCGTTTCGCCTTCAAGGCGTTACAGGCCCTGAAGTGATTTCAGAATTTGAAGGCTTTTGAAAGGCATTTTCTTCCATTTTCGAATTCGCTGGGCACGGATAGATGTATCGATGCATAAACTTATAAAATTGCCCGCAATGTGTTATGCGTATCTATCTGGGTTTTATTTTTTAGATTTATACTTACACAACAAAAAACCAAATATGCATTCAGCCAGCTGTTTCTGAATTTCTCTGTGTACTGAAACTTAAAACTAGGATTTATTTCCAGGTAGTTTACAGCTCAATATCTTAACTTTTTAAAGAAAGAATAATATCATAGTACACACTTAACCGCCAGCTGTAACCTTCTTTACGCTATTTTTCTATGTGAACGACGCACTGTACATGCAAATTCCTTTCATGGTTGATGGTCTTGGAGACCATTATTTAGAGATACTATATTCGATGCCAATATCTATTTATGTTCTAAGAAATGATGAATATTTCAGAAGTAGTCGTCTTAAAAAAGAGGTCACTCCGTTAGTTGGACTGGATTTTAAATTGGATTATCTTTCAAATATTCTTGGTTTGATCCAAATAAAATAAATGTGATTGCAAATAGTAACGTCGCAACTTAAAATCGCAGTCACTTTTTTCTGGTCTTCAAGAATAACACTTCTTAGTATGTACCATACATCTTGATGTATGTCTTATTAGGAAAATTTGAAGCCCTAAAATTTTCATGTGAATTTGTATTATCGAGATATTGTATGGAGATTTGCCTTCTTATCTCTAATTCTATGAATTGGTTAGTTTAGTAGTTTTTGCATACGTAAAGAGTTTGATGTAGTCTCTTCAAATTTCGTATTTCTTGTAAAATTTCTTTTTAATTAATATGACAAAAATTAAATGGTTAATTTTTCTTATTCACCTTTGTCATATGAAAAGGTCAAAAGTTTATTTATAGATAATATGTTCTTGAATTTTTACAAAAAGCGTTGGAAACAGGGAAACTGTTTACTTTTTGCAATTTTTTTTACCAATTTTTGCAATCTTTTTTTTTAACAATGCGAAATGAAATTTTTTTGTTCGCCGAAAAATTCTTTATTAATTCACCATTAAATATTGCAAATATCTGGGTTTTGACTAGCCATTATTAACCCTAAACAGTTGTGTAAAGGAAGCCAGTTGCCAATTGTCTTTTAAAAATTCTATTCCATTCGAATGTTATTGGACAAGGGCCTGTAGATGAGCCGGAATAGGAGCTGTTTATGTTGAAGTGTCCTGATTATATATAATATAAATGAAACATTCTAACGTATAAAATGTCGCTCACTAGTGGCCGAGCGGCAAATTCGCTGAACACTGGTAGTTAAATCTATGTTCGAATCCAAACAAATGAAGTGGCTTCAAGGGCTTTTTCGTGGTTTTCCTCATGTGCAGAGTAGTTATTACCCACATTTCCTTAGAAAGTTCTCCATGAAGGTATCCTTCTCCTTAGGCAGCTAGCCCTCGTGTGCTTTGCCACAATCAAATAAAACCAAAAGAATCCTTGAAAATTTTCAAAGCAGTTACTGCAATTATACGCCATTTTGTAATGATCTGACATTCAGCTGTTACTTGAATGCAGGACCTTAACGTCTGTTACAAATTAAGAGGAACACAATGCTACTAACAGCAAGAAAACTGAGAACTCATTTATTTTATAAGAATTCAAGCTACAAAGCAAACGATAATTGAAGCCACAGTAATAATAATAAAGCACAAGCGTCCGTTTCATATTTAGAATTTATACTACCGTTGCACATCTTGACGAAGGCCATCTTTTACTTTTTATTTTAAAAACAAACAGTATAATGATTTCCAACAGTACCCGCAAATGAAGTAAATTATTCCAAGTAAGATGTATTGTCTCTCTGGATGTGGTAGCTAGTTTAATTTAATTAGATCAATTTCCTACCTTCCTGATGCTTTACAAAATTTAAATTTATCTATATGTGATAACATTTGCGTAATTCTATCTTCCGATAGGTAAATTATATGCAAAAAAATAAATAAATAAAAAATTTAAAAAAGAAATTTGAAAGCTTTCTGATTTTATATTACGCCAAAAGGGCGTTTTGTTAACGTTTTGTGTTTTACCTTTATTTATTAAATATCATGTTCTTCGCTCTTAAAGCATAAAATTCAGTTCAACAGCAATATCACAAAATATTTAAAAAGAGCATAGCTTTAGAATTTCCGATACACAGTCTCGAGCGCTGGAGATGAAAATGTTTTTTTTTCGTACGGTATTACCATTGCTCGCTTTGAAACTGTTGGATTTCTTAATCAAAAACTCATAAATGCTTCCCAAAATATGAAATAGGTAATAAAACAAATTGCAAATTTGGACTTCTAGTTGCATATATTCGGGTAGAGACGTATGTTATTCAACTTTGATGGCTCTAGGTACCGTTGTTTTACCACAATGCGAGAAACATTCATACATTTATACAGATTCTTCATTATTTAATTTCTTTAAACATAATACAGAGCGATAATATTTGCTGGCAACAATTTAAAAAGCAATTCGCCATTTATAGTGAATCAACGGAAAATGCCAAAACGAAATTAATAGCCCTTCTGGGCAAATCGTCCCTTTGGGCTAATAAATAAATAAAATGCATAGAAGAAAAGTAAAGGAATCAAGATTTCAACTATCTGAAATAATTATCGAAACTTTTGACAAATTTACTCTTATAATTTTCTGTCATTTACAAAGCTGTATTATGTGAATTGGAGCCACCATTACTACAAGCCTTTCACAGTCTACAGATTGGGCTGTGCAATGGCTGCGTCATTAGTTTGCAGTAGAGGAAACATAATGTGACGATACACTATCCTGATGAAAACAGCAAGTCGGTGAGGTTTAATGTTCTTTCTCTATGAGGTGGTTTTCGAACATTTATTAATATTTCTTTGCATTAAGTTTAAATTTATAGACACCAAATTTGTGATCAAGGCTTTTAACGTGACGTACTACATGGCCATTTTCTCAAATTCTTCTCATCATTATGCACGATTTGTCCATTGGTCTGAAAAATTTATATGATTACGTTCCAACTGCGTACACAAAAGAATCTACTTAATTTAGTGTAAATTATTTTTGCAGTGGATTTGATTTGGTTATTATATTTCAACTTACCATTTCCATGCCCTGTGACATACACATCTTGATGATATAAGTTTTTTCCTAAGTTTATACCAGTTAATTTTAAGTTAGAGCTCCTTTCCTATCTATCCTAATTTCAGCTTACAAATTCCTTAGATGTATTTTTATAATCACGTTAAATGAAAATGGGTAGTAGATACTATTTAAGCCGAAGTTCCATAGACTTCGAGATAGAAAATCAGAGTTTCTGACTAGCGCGCGTTTGCCTTTTGGTCACGTCTCCCTAAGCTGTTGCTACGCTCGGCCGTATTGCGGTTCTTTAATACCTTCACTAGTTAATTCGATATTTAGGGCCCAACTAATTCGAATTGTCTTAGCTTCGTCTAAATCTCTTTAGTTAGTCATTAGTTAAGTTCTTATTTCTTATATTTTTGAGTTATGAAACTGTAAAAAGTTTCATTACAGCTTCTTTCGCATATACTTAGCACTTTCACTGTGAATCACTGACATTTAGTGATTATTGCAACAAAAACAACACATATGGTAGAGTAGTGGTTTCAGACTCAAATTACAAGCTGGCCGAATGCACGATCTGAAGTAGCTTATAGACTGCAATAATAATAAAAAAAAGGAATGAAAGGAAAAAAAGAATGTTTTTTGTTAACAAAACAAATTTGTTAACTAAATTAAAAAAATACTACGTATATTTTCAAAACATGCATACAAAAATGACGTAAAAAATTAATTAATACCTATTTTGTGCTTGAAATCTAAAAGCTGGTATCTGCCAAAATTTTTTATTGATTATAGTTTGTAATTCAAACGCATTGATAGCTAAATATTAATATTTTCCGATTGAAATTTATTCAAATAACTAAAATACACTGCTCGACATAGAAAATGCAACACCAAGAAGGAGTGGTCAGAAATTTATGAAAATTTTAGAGTAGACGCACGTCACTAAGTTATGCGAATAATGTGAAATGCGCAGCTCTCCGACGCACGTGAAGTAAGATATAAGGGAAGGAACGTGTAGAATGGGCAATATTCGTGTCGTTATTTCTGCCAGACGAATTATCGAAGAAAGTTGGTTTTTGTCCCGGAGGATACGTGTAATAGGAGAGAATACCAGGCTGCCGTCAACGAAGGTACTTCCAGCAGATAGACGATTTTACGAGGGGTATGGTGATCGGACTGAGAAGGGCGGGTTGGTCCTTACATCAAATCGCAGCTGATAAACGCACGGATGCGAGCACGATGCATCGGCTATGGCGAACATGGTTGGAACAAGGAAATGTGGGAAGAAGGAGGGGTGCAGGTGCAGCCAGAGTGACGTCAGCACGTGTGGATCGTCGCATCCGCCGACAAGCTGTGGCAGTCCGGCAAGTCACTTGTACTGCGATTCTGCAGCATGAGCAAGATACCCTGGATGTTCCCGTGTCGACGAGAACCATTTCCCGTCGATTGCTTGAATGTGGCATGCACTTACGGCGTCCGTTAAGAAGACTGCCATTGACCCTACAGCATAGACGCCAACGTTTAGAATGGTGCCGGACTGGAACAATGTGGATGACAGAATGGCGTTGTGTTCTCAGATGAGTCACGCTTCTGTTTATCCAGTGACAGTCGCCGCATACTTGTGAGGCGTCGAGGTGGAGACAAGTCTAATCTGGCAGTAACTGTGGAACACCCCACCGCGCGACAACGTGGCATAATGGTTTTGGGGCGCTATTGCCTACGATTCCAGGTCACCTGTAATTCGTATTCAGGGCACTATGACGACCCAACGATACTTGGATAATGTACTGCGGCCGGTGGCAATCCCCTACCTTCAGGGACTGCCTAATGCAATTTTTCAACAGTGCTCGCATCTGCCAACATGCTCTGCGAGGTATACAGATGCTTTTCTGGCCGCCGTACTCTCCTGACCTGTCACCAATCGAAAATGTGTGGGATGTGATTAGACGCCGTTTGCAGACTCTGCCTCTGCCGCGTTCAGAACACGAACTGTGGCAAATGGTTGAAAGGGAATAGAGAGCCATCCCTCAGAACACCATCCACACTCTTATTGACTCTATGCCTAGACGTGTTTCTTCGTGCATGGTATTCTGTGGACGTAAATGCCCTCCAGAAGCATGCTGACTCGATGCTCAAACGAATAGAAGCAGTTATCCGTGCAAAAGGTGTCCAATAAAATATTGATCTTGGGTTTCTAATTCATTGGTTAGTGTGTGTCTATTCATCGGCTGTCTGGTGCTTTTCGTAGACTTATTCATTTTCAACTGCGGAAAGAATTGTTCACAGGTAAATGTAATAAAAAAAAAGCGGTTATTGCAAATATTCGTAATTGATGATATTTATCTTTTGACAAGAAATAATAAAAGGTAATCCGATTTGTATCTTCAAATCTTTGAATAATATTTATATCATTGTGTAAATTAATTAGCTCCCTATCTAAATTTTCCTGAGAGTTATTCACTTTCCTTTTTGGTAATAAAAATAACATAAAATTTTATCCCATAAAATCTTAAAAAATTTTTTCACGTATTAGTCATAGTAATGTTAATTAATTTAAGAAAAATGGGCTTGCGGGCCGCATAAGATTGCTCCGGGAGCCACATGCGGCTAGCGAGCCGCCAGTTTGAAACAAACTGATCTAGAGCACCTATAATACAAAGAAGAAGAACCTTCTGTTCAGATACAAAATTTGCATATTTGCATTGACAAAGGGAGCACTCAGTTGATAAAAATATGCTTGAAATGGTCTTTGTATGTAATCTTCCTAAAGAAATAGGTATTTTAAAAATCGAATTATATGTACATCAGTTAAACGCTTTTTATTCTATTAAATCATTTATTCTTCGTTTACTTTGGTAAATATAAAAAGGGAAAAGTATTCAGGGTTTTCATCTAAATTTTGCAGTATCCAAATTTGTGAATTGTATCTTATCTATTTTGGAGCTAATTGATCAACTAAATCAGTATGCAATTTTCCCATAAATTTGCATCTTGGAATGACTCTCAGGTCTTTCATAAAAATATTCTTTACTTTCTTAAACATTTTTCAACCAAAAGAATGTTTTACTCTTTCATTATGATCTATCCAATAATCATTCTTCCCATTCTTCATTACCTACACGCGTAAATGACCAATTTTTCAGAACAAATTGTTGAAAACATTTGGAACATCTGACTTCTATATTAAAAATACTCTTTTATGTTAACAAACGCATTAAGACATTTACATACTCCGTATTTTTGAAGGCAGATCAAATAATTCTGAATTCAGTAACAAACTATCTTTAATATGACTAATAGCTTTAATAGGCTTCAAAGCGACTTAACTTGTATTTTAAAAGAACAATTTTCCAAGAAGCCAAAGATTGCTTTTATATTACCAATAGGTTATTGCCTGTTATTCTTATCTTCACACAGCAGTATTCACTTCCTCAGTAAGCTATTATAAGACTTAATTTGAATTACTTCTAGAAGTATAAGATACCCATAAATTAATATAAAATTTGAAATTATCCCTAAAATTCAGTTTTAAGGTATTTTATTACCATTTGTTTAACATTAAACGCACTTTAAATTTTAATCTAGTTGTTATTTTTTCTGAGATGAAAATTAATAATCCACCAAACATTTTCCACACCGTTTTTGATTTTAAAGACAAAATCGGAAATCCAAGTAAAAAATATCAGAATTAAATTAAGAAGCAAATCATCATCAAGAACGAAATTATTCAAATATGAAATGCTAAATTTATGGATTCTGAGGCATTAGTGACCTAAAACATAAACAAGGAAACTGAAGCAAATTTTGTGAATAATACTAGTGTTTTCAAGAAGGATATGACCAGAAAAAATTCAGTTTCATATTTCGCAAAGAAGTCACATAGAAAAACGTTATTAGTAAGAATATTTAAAATATTTTTCTTAAAAACAGGGCAAATTGCCCCAAAGTAACCGTAAAAGCGAATTTTTGAGAAAACTTTGACTAAACTTGCATTTAATTTACACTTAACTTTGACCAAATTCTTCATTTCATTGCTTGATTTTTGGATAGGAAGTGGTTCCCTGAATACTAGCAGTTCGACCCGAGTTCGAGTTCAGGAAATCGGCTTGAGTGCATGGTTGGTTTTCGTGGATTTTGTTGCATTGTGAATACCAGCCTGTTTCTTTAAACCTCCTCCTCCTCTTAAGCAGGTAGTTCACGTGTGGTTTTCCGTGTCCAAACAGCCTAACATATCTTTGAGCAAGATAAGTCAAACAGAATCCTACCGTTCAAATAATTATAGGAAACAATTTAGAAAGCCCATATTAACCTGTAGTACATCGAATTAGATTTCAACTATCAAAATTTCTAGCCAAACATTACATGTGTTTCATGTGAGCTTCTGTTGTCATACACATTTACATTTTTATAGCCTTCAGTCCGCCCACATCGAAACATATCCAATGTGAGTGGCGAGACAGCATGGATAATAGAGGTTTTGAATTCAAAATCGAGGTGCAATGGTTTCACAAAACAGTATCTTTAGCATACCCTACCCCCTTAAAAAGTCATCGGCGAATTCGGAGATCAGATGTTTAACTGACTGTCGCTTGCTCCTTTAGATTACAAACTGAATGTGCTTCCTTTGGTAAAAGGATCTTGAAAGAGCATTTTTGATATGTGAAAAGCAAACTGAATACCTAAAGTTTAATTTGATATATCTCAGATAAAATGCGTTAATAACATTTTTCGCATTTGAAACAGATAACTCTGTACGGGGTACAACGTATAATTTGCTTACAAAGTTCCAAACATCGTCCCATTTCTTTTGAATCTCTCGAGCAGATCTGGCGGATTCTTCACTTAAAATAATAAGAACAAAACAATTGCTTAATATTAAAAGTTTTTAATTATGGAAGAATTTGAAATCTCTTTTGAGAGAAAGCATTAACATTAATAAGCTATAAATATGCAACTCTAAATCATCTTCAGAAAATTAAGAAAAATCAGAACTATTTCTACTTTAAAAAGCACTAAATGCTAAACACATTTTGGGGTTAATTTTAAAATCCAGAAACCTTTAAACAAGATTTTTTTATTTAAGTAATTACACATTCAGATACACTGTGGGTTCAATCCACCATTGCTTTTTTTTATTAAGTGTGGTGCCTAAAATTGAATTGAATAGTTCTTTTTGAGGTTATTGTTGATTTACGGGTTTTTGTTTTAATGTTTACGATAGCCTTTCACTAGAATAATCTTTCAGATGTTTTGAATAAAAAAAATCAACCTCGGAAAATTCGAATGAAAAAAAACACGAGCTTAGACTTTTTGAATCTCGTATCTTTCTTAAGATTAATCAACGTTCTATACAAGATACTATAACAATAAAATGTGTCACTTATTTTCCCCAAAAAAGTTTTGAGATATTTTTAAAAGTTTTTAATGAATAATTACGTGCAGAAAATTAAGAATTATATAGCTGCTTTTCTCATGTACAGAGAATTTCATATTTTTACTTATTATTACAGATGCAAGCTACGGATATCAAAATGACCTTCACGACGAAAGTTTTATGCGGAGGAAGCAAAGAAGAAATAGGACAACATTTTCAGTACAACAGGTAGTACATAAAGAAAATTTTCACTCATCATTATGATGTATTTCCTTTTGAGCATTTCACAGAATATCGACCCATAGACTATCACATTTAATCTTTCGCAGAAAGTCACATTAAATCTTTTTATATTTACACAATCTAAACAATAATTTCACTGAAAATGCACACAGGTCGATTTTACATATTTTACCAGCTCCATAAAGTGCGCAACTCATCGATGCAGTTCTCTAAAGTTCCGGACTAAAATTAATTATATAAAGTCTGTAAAAAAAGAGTGAAAAGTCATTATTATTACCACCAAAAATTTCCGTTTCAACTTTGTTTCAAGTCTTTAAATATTAAATGCTTTCCTATCAGTTAAGCTGTAAGATTCTAGCTAAATTAACTTTACTCTCTGGCTAGGTCTTTATATGAAGCGATTATTCACTAAGTTCAAACTATATCAATGACAAGCTGTAAGAAGGGTGAAAAGTCCTTTTATTCAGTTCAAGAAGGAACTTACAGTTGACACCCCTGGTGCTTAAAACAGTGCTTACAAACTTAGCCAATACTTTCGGCTGCAACTTAGAATAGAAATATAAAAGTAAACTAACTCTAAATTAAATAATGAGCCTACGCTGCGCAGAGATAGTTAACACGAGTTGGCTTTTAGCCCTACCACTGACGTGCATAAGCCGGCAATATGCGCCGTCGTAAAATAGCGAGCTTAATTCAGCGAAACAACGTGGCGGAAAGGCATAACACGCTCTATCTGAAATAACTCCCACCAGTTTAAAACTTCCTATCCTACTCTGCGTAACATGTGAAACTGAAATATAATTGTGACATGAAAGGAAAATCAGGGGAGACAGAAAAGATAAGTAACTGAACAAAAACTGGTTAGTTTAAAACTAAATGCTTCTTCACAAAGTAATAAAAGTTTACTCTGAAGCTCAAGTCAACTGTAATTTACCAACACTGACCTGTAAATCTTTGGGCGAAATTTGCTGCTGTTTTAGTTCACTTAAGCTTGCCTTCTACAGTCTTTTTTTGTCAAAAATAGTGAATTTTGTATACGAGAATAGTAAATTCACAGACAGAATTCATTAAAGAATAACCAAAATTAATTTAAATTCATTATTAATGCTCATTCCTCCAGCAGATTTGCATCTGAAATCATTTCAATGGAAATCCAAATGTGGGCTTGGATTTAAATCGAAAAATACATTCTGTTTAATTTAATTTTATTCAAAGAGTGAAATAACTGAAATCGATATTACAAGCAATTACCTATTGCAGGGAGTACGTAATAAAACATACAGTACCTTTACTTTATAAAATAAAGAGTTTCACTGTAGAGTTCTGTATACGAGATTATTATTTCTTATATTATATTTATTTACTATTTCTGTATACCAGAAGCTTGAAAGATTTCTAATGAAACATGTAAATTTATTTTTTAACTCCATATGTGTATTAAGACTTTATACATACCATGTTTGCATTTACAAAGAAGGAAACTAATCTAACTTTTTTATTACAGTTAGAAGAACTGGAAAAAGCGTTTGCGCAAACTCACTACCCAGACGTTTTTACAAGAGAAGATTTAGCTATGAAGATCAATCTAACAGAAGCAAGAGTTCAGGTAAATTTGATTTCTAATGCAGAGCTCTAAGTATATTCGAATGCTGTAATTAAGACAAATGTAATCTGTTAGACTCAAGATGGATTACTTTTCATCCTAAACATAATCAATCCTATTTGTTAAAAGATATATCAGTGTTAAATACTTTACTTTTAATCCTGATTTCTGAAAAAAATTTCAAAGTATACATTACATTTCAATGTTAAAAGTAATTAAGATCAGTAAAAAAATTATAATAACGATACTAAAAAATAATAAAAAAAAACAAAAGTATGAAAGCTTCAGACGTTAAATTACGCCCGAAGGGCCATTTTTTCAACGTTTCCTGTGTTACTTTTATTTATTAAATATCATGTTCTTCGCACTCAAACCATAAAATTCAATTCAACAGTAATATCGCAAAATAATTTTAAAATGAACATATCTTCAGAATTTCCGATACAGTCTCACGCGCTGGAGATAAAAATGTTTTTTTTTTTTTTTGTTCGTACAGTGTTGCTATTCCTCGCTTTGAAATTGTTGAGTTTGTTTATCAAAAATTCTTTAATGTCTGACAAAATATGAAACAGATAATAAAACAAATTCCAAATTCCAAATTAGGGCTTCCAGATGCCCATATTCTGTGGATGATTATGTTATTCAAAATTTGATGGCTGTAGGTATCGTTGCTTTATCACAATACGAGAAACATACATACACTTATGCAGATTCTTCATTATTCAATTTCTTTAAATATAACATAGGGCTCTAATATTTGGTGGCAACAATTTGAAAAATTAACCGACATTTATAGTGAACCAACGCAAAATGCCAAAACGAAATTAATAGCCCTTTTGGGTTAACGCCCTTTGGGCTAAAAAAACTATATAATGTTTCTGCGTGTGAAGATTTCCAAAATTTTTGCAAAGCCTTAAAAAAATACAACAAGCAAACAATAATAAGTGAACATCTGGGGTAATGTTCGCGGTAATTTTGAAGATCTCTTAAATGATTTTTCAGAGGAAATCGAACAGAGTAATAACTCTACATCTTCTGACAAGATATTTGAAATATTCTACCACGGCTATGAGAAGCCAATGATTATATCAAATCTATTTATAACGCGATATTTAAGTAACTAATTGTCGATGTTAAAAATAATGGGAACATTACGCTACACAAGTTAATTTTTTTAATTGCATAATAGCCCGTAAAGAAAACCTTCACTTGTTGTATGATTAATTTTTGTACATTCTGATGTATAACTGAAACAATAGATTAAAATGTACTTTGTAAAACATAATGCGTGGTGACGGAAAATAATTGATTTGTCCGAGTTCCAAAGAGGTCATATTATTGGTGCTTGGCTTCGTGGCTCATCTCTAATCTTAGATGTAAAATTATTAGAGATATCGAAAGGTGTACTATAATTAAATTCATGAGGGCTTATACTATTTTCGGCGGAACATCATCTGGAAACACAACTGTAGGATGAAAACGAAGTTTACCTACAAAACTAAAAGTAAGATATGGAGAACTATTACATGAAAAGGAAAGCCTGCTGTTACAGATTTGATTTCCAACTTCACTGCTAGTTTTATTCAGGGATTACCCTTACTATATATGATTGTAAATCTTCATTTTAACTTAATTTTTTTTTTGGATTTTGTATGTATAAATTTATTTTATTTTTTTTTTTAGTATTTTGAATCTTAATTTGTTTTTTTGAGTATCTGTGTTTAAGTTTTAATACACCTGTCTTAGGGTTAGGAATACAAGTCCGGAAAAGATTTGAGCATTTGAGAGTTTCTGAAGGATATTCTAAATTCAAAATATATTTCGAATTATACGGTCTTGAATCTCAAATGTCTCAGAGGAACGAAACTTGTATTCGGAACACATTGATCAACGAAAGAAACTTTAACATGCATTTAACTCCCCTTTTACGTTTTTTTTAGAAAATACTTTCATTTTTTGCGAACCTGCAGCAATTGCGCATTTTGTCTTTTACATAGTTACTAAACTTTGTTCTTATAATCTTTTAATAAAATATCTTCTGTCTTCTGAGTTTTAAAATGTATCCATATATAGATGACATCTATCTATATATATAATAAATCTATAATACCATCTATAGAGCTGAACTATATTTGATAAATACAGTACAAAGGGAAGATATATCTTCATCTGCTGCACTCAAATATAACTTCATCTGCTACCGAAAAAACAACTGTTTCACAAACAAATGCAAAATATGGACTAGAGTAGCGTCAGAAAGCTAAAATATAAATGTTGTTCAATGGAGCAAGTACTGATTTCAGATGAGTCAACTTTCAAACTGTTTCTCACTTCAGAACGAGTTCGTGTGTGAAGAACATCAGAAGCAGCAGGATCTTAATTGTCTGCTTCCTGCAGTAAGACGTACTAGGCCGTGGCCCAGTTATCACCATTAAAAAGGAATAACTATTGTTAAATACATAGCCATTTTAAACCACCATGTCCATTCAATAGCACAGAAACTGTTTCTTATTCGCAGTTATATTGAGGTGATATGATAGATAATAATTTGCCGTTACTCAAATCAAATTACTCAAATCAATCGCTATATTGCACATTTATCCTCTCGTATGTATGAAAGCAAAATTCATTGATGTTTTAATCTAATGATTAAAGTTAACAAAACAATGAAAAAATTCTATTACATGGGTGTGTACGAAATAATCAACACACTGCTTAAATAGTGAAATAACAAACTGAAACTCACGCACTAATATATGCTTATGATCTGCAATTACAGTGGAATGTAGCAACTGTTGACTTTAGATTCACGTATTTCATATTAGAGTCCGTGAACGGTTTAAATAAACGGTTTTTTTTTCTTTAGTTTTGAAAATTATTTTAACCAAGAAAATGCCGAAAATTACTAAAATCGTGGATTTTAAATCTGTAAATGCAGAAGCATGATTGTAATATTGCAATGAAAAACATTCCGCTTTAAAGGGAATGCTTTAAAGGAAATACCGCTTTAAAGGGAATGCGGAAAATCATTTGAACGAAAAGTAGTAAAACTTCTTACACAGGAAAAATATGCTCAGAAGATGAGGAAAATTTAAGGAGACAGAATACAATCCTCTCCCTCCAAAGAAAAATTAAGACAGGATTTCAAATTCTTCCATATTAAACGTCTATGAATTCTTTTGGAAACAAAAAGAATCATATACATTGCTTATAAGATGAATGAAACAATATATATGATTGGAAGCAGAAAAAGAATTCATAGACTTTGAAACAGAAAAGAATCATATATATATTGCTTATAAGAAATTCGAGTTTTGGTCGTCCGTTTTTTAACATACTGTTACGGATTTCATATTTATTTAAATATTTATTTAGAATTGTAATTAAATTGATTTATTTTCCTGTGCAACGCAGACGATTTTTGAAGAGAAAGCTACGTCGGAAAAGCAAAAATAAAACAGCGCGTGCATTTAATATTTAATAAATAAATATCTCGTAATTGCTGTTTCCATCCAGAAAAATCGAGATTGTTCTAATGATAATTAAAAAGCTTATAAAAGCCGAATTAAAACACCTCATCTCAGTTGTTGTAATTGTAGCTGTTTAAAGCGAACTGCTGTTTGTTTACTTAATGCTGTAGCGATTTCGCTCTGAGTTAGAATTAGTTTATCTGTTTTAAAGTGAATTCTGTTTAACGTTTCAGGTATTGTGATATTGTACTAATATCTCTGAAGAAATATTTCAGCATTTTGATTTATTTCTTGTGGAAAGAATAAATTTTTGTTAACTTTTTAACGATTTGTGCATTCAATCCATAACGAACCCGTACGCATGCAACAATACATTATATGTTTTCTAGTAATAAATAACGAACTAAATTTTATTTGGTAATATAAGAAAGTCACAGTTACCTGAAACCTTGACCTAAATTTCTCATTTACACAGTATTCTTTTTCTTAGGGTTTATCTTTAATATCCTGCAAGTGTTATTGAATCCTGAGAACTCTGAATTGTTTTTAGAATTCAAAAACTTTATTTTGCATTTTGACTTTTTAAAAATTAGTTAGAGATATAAATAATACCTAGAGAGATTAAAACATTGTTTCCCTCTACCAGAAGTAAAATAAATTTCTTTAATCAAAAGCACAGTTAAATTTCTTTAATTTTGATTTTGATTTCAAATTTTAATTTTTGCTAAAATTAATTCCAAAATTTTAGTATGCAAAGAAATAGAGTTTTTAGCACTGATGCTAAATTTGTTTAAAAAAGAAGTCTTTTTGTTAATGAATTTAATCTTTTCGATGTTAGTTAACATGTGTAAAATAATTAGTGATAAGAACTAATTAAGGGTTTCTTACTTTTACAAATGCTTGTTAACTATTTGAAAGAAAAAAGAAAACTTGACAACCAGAAAAATGCTTGTTAATTATGTTAATTGTTAAGCGCTGAAGATAGCCTTTGAATGCTTCATAACCTGTAAAAACTTCTTTCAGTCCTAAATTTAAATTTAAAACTCTATCCAGTTCTTAAAAAAATCGCAGTACCACTTTTTTTTATGATTCATCCTAGTTGAAGCTCATACTAATTTGCTAGCTATTCCAAATCTAAAGCGGAAGCAATAAACATACAAACAATGAAATTTATTTCTCCTCCAAAGACTTTAAATTTCCTGATTTCAGATAGCTGCATGTAGAAAAAAGTGTTGTAAAATATTTATGCGGTTGAAAAAAATATAACCTCTAAAAACACACGCAGAATCTCCGGCTTCTGGAAAAGAATCTTATGCTGAACTAAGAAATTTGTTGTGAGTCAGGAATTTGAGCCTTGCAAGGAATTGGAGAGGTTTTATTCGTTGAACAAAAATGGCTGCGTAAAAATAACTTTTTAAATTATGTTGCAAATTTTGAACGTATCCGCATCATTGTTAAAATTTTTATGAGTTACTCTATAATGTTCCTTACCACTTTGTCTATAATACACTCATATCCATAAATTAAGGATAATTCGGAGTCACGCGGATATCGAACTCTAAAATAAATATATCACCTGTAAAATCACTACACACATCTTCAAGAATCATATGCAAATTTCAGGAAGTAACCGGATGACACCGATGGTACGTCAGAATGACGAGAGTGTAAGAGAATGATATATAAGGAATACAGGCAAAAAAGTAAAATTGTTCGCAGGCGCTTTATAAGCATTTCAGTGCAATAACCGAATAGTTACGACACAAAGGACGCATTTGGATGATTTTTTACGTGGTAGGATTATCGGCCGTCTGGAATATGGGCGTACCCAACTGGAAGTATCAGAAGAACTTGGAATGAGGACCGGTATTTGGCAGCTACTGCCAAAAGAAGCAGGCGGAGCACAGCCTCAGACCTGTCTCGTCAGCTCTCTTCAGCCACTGGTACGACAATTTCAAGGCAGACCGTATACAGACGCTTAGGGCAGATTGGTCTATATGCTCGTAGACCTGTCAGATGCGTTCCACTTACTGCAACTTACTGTCGCCTGTGCTTAGCCTGGAGTAGAGAGCATGCATTGTGGACACCGCAACAGTAGGCTTGTGTGATGTTTTCCGACGAGTCCAGGTGTAGCTTGCAGTCTGATTCTCGCCAGACTTTCATATGGAGAGCTCCAGGTACCCGTTACCACCAAGAAAATATCATTGAACGACACCGTTACGATGGTGCAGGAGTGCTCGTTTAGGGTGGAATTATTCTGGGTTCCAGAACTGACCTGCATGTTCAAATTGGAACCATGACAAGCCAAATCTATCGGGACGTCATTTTGGAACAATATGTACGTTTGTTTCGGGGCGCCATGGGCGCACAATTTGTGTTTATGGACGACAACGCCCGTCCTCAGCGTGGAAACATCGTAAGCGAATGTCTTCAATCGGAGGATATCACCCGTATGGACTGGCCAGCATTCTCACCGGACTTGAATCCAGTAGAGCACGTGTGGGACATGCTTGGTCGATGAGTTGCATCCCGTCAACCTCCTCCTACATGTCTACCGGAACTTCGGAGAGCATTGCTGTTTGAGTGGTGTAATATCCCCCAAGATCAGATCGATAATTTGATACTCAGCATGCCTAGGCGTTGTACGGACTGTATTGCATCGTCTGAGAGACATACAATGTATTAACAATCATACCAACCATGTAATATTGGTTTTTTGTAAATAGGTGTTTTTTGTAATTTGCTCCAGGGAGAAAAAATCGCTAATTGTTTTAATAATATCAAACATATAGCATCTGTTTTTGCTCTTTACCTTTTGTTTAATAAATAAGGTTTACAAATAAGTCAAATTTGTTTTGCTTCTAACTCTTCCTTTGCCTGATTTTGCATTATCCTTAATTTATGGACATGAGTGTAAAATGTCAAGGAATCTAGTGAACTAAGTACTGAATTATCTCTGAGTTCAAGTACTTACAACGTAAACTCGAGAAGTGTTAAAAAAGGGTACTTTTATGCACTCAATAAATAACAGATGGCCCCTTCTCGAGCTTACAGAAAAGCTTCCACTCGGGCTTTTGAATCAGGATAAGAAAATAAGAAGCTAATCTAATACTAACTAAAATAGACTTAGTCGAAGCTAGACACGAATATCTAAGGTAGTTGGCTCTTAAATTACACTAGCCGGCGAATAACAGGAACGTACAATGCGGAAGAGGGTAACAGATTCAAGAATGAGGTAACCAGAAGGCAAACACGTGCCACTAAGGACTTCTAAGCATTCTCTTTCAAAGTAAGTTGAACTTCCTTTAAATACTACTTCTAACTCATTTGCATTCAACGCGATATCAAAAACTTATTAGTCCACCCACAGCAAAGCTGTATACATACTTACAGACAGCAAGACCACAAGACCAAAAACTCATTCTGGTAGGGAGTTGTAAGTGAGAAAAAAGAATTGAAAGGAAACGGTTTCAAAATTAACTGTTATAAAATTAGCAGACACCTTCTAACTCACTTTTTTCACACGTATGTTATCTTTCTCATTAAAGAACAGCCAGTACTATACTTTTTGCTTCTATATTACCGAAGAAATCCACTAATTCCAGTTTCACACGAGGTCGCGAAGTAAACCTATTTCTAACGCATACTTGGTGCTTTAGAAGATTACTAATTTAGTGACGTGGTGCACATATAAGATGATTATAATTTATGTTAATAATTAATTATAACTTTAAATCTTCAGATCTATTAAGAAATTTAGTTAGTTTATAGGCATAACATTAAATGCACAGAGATAAAATTTCATTCATGGTCTTTAATTACGTCAAGCTTTCTTAGTTTCCCCAAATTTATCATCATCAGCTTCGTGAGTTGTCTAAACAAGCCTGAAAAACGCAGTGTCATAGTTGGCTCACTTCTCCCCGTGCCTGAAGAGATAGGAGGTACTGCTTTACCTTTATCATCGTTTGTCGGCTTCAAGCTACCGTTACCGGCGGATACACCGGCCTTCCGCTTGCCAGAGATGTGTCGGGCCCTCCGGGGGTCGCATGATGTATTCGCCTGTCCGTCTGTCTTTTCGCACCGCAGACCTCACCAAGTCCCCACGGACTTCACCTCCCTCCCTCAAAGACACACTCATCGCCAAATCCAAAGCGCAATCTGAAACGAGATTTCAATCAACACTCTTCTCTTCGCTTAGGGATGGTCATTAAAATGCAGCTGTTTTGTTTCCAGTTCTGATTAATTTCGTGTCCTTTAGTGCAAAAGGCTGCGTTTTGTAAACGTGCAAAGGCGTTGTATATTTGTTAAGAGACCGATAATACATTTACGAAATGTACCTTGTACAGACTTAATAACTCTTTAATTTTGACTATATAGAACCCATACAACAGCGCTCCCATCTAAGCAGAACTCAAGTTTGCTTGGATTAGTTTTACCAAAGCACAGGAAGTCTCTCTCTATAGAAGGAAGTCTTCTATGCGCAGCACGTCTGTGGAGTAGTTTTTAATGGAAACTGGTTCGTATTCCTGCTACACATAAGGTAAATTACAAAAACTGAACTGCAAGCAGTCTGCTGAAATTGCTGATTTCCATAGGTTTTATTGTTCATACATTATAGGTCCGAAATATTTTTTTAATTTTTTTAATGTCTGTAATGAAAACGTTTAATCATACATTTTTAGGAAAAAAGTAAAAAAGGGAGAGAAATTAAAAAAATTAGCCATAAAGAAACGACAGAGAAACAGGAAGGAGGAGTAAGTGAGAAATAGAAAGAATCAGACAGTTCGAGAAAGAAGAAGAGGGAAAGAAAAAAAGAGACGCAAAGAATTTTGCAGAAAGGGAGAGGAATCAAGAGAAAGTGTTGGAGAGAAAAAGAATGCAGAAAATTGCATGCTAAAGGAGAATATATGCATAGAGAGGAAAGGAGACAGATGAAAAGAGAGAAACAGACAAAAGGAAAAGAATAGAAACAGACAGAGAAAAGGAAAAAATGGGAGAGAAGGGTACACAAAAAGAGAGAAAGAAGAAATAGAATGAAGGCGAACAGAAACAGAAGGAAGATGTAAAACAAAAAATGAAAATAAGACACAGAGAATTTTCTGTTTTAGCTTTTTATTTTCAGTTTTGCCTTGAATGTAATTTAGAAGCAATATATTTATACAAAAAATTTTGCTTCAGGAGCAAATTTTTACTCCTAAAGAAAAAAGATTATAAGGTATTTTCCCCTCCTTCTAACATGCCTTCGTGGTGTAATGGCGCGTATTTTGATCGTACACTCGGCGCGCATTTTGAGAGGCCCAGGTTCGAGTCCCGGCGAGGGCATTGCGCATTTGTCTCTTCTCCTGCTTCAAAAGAACCTAACCTAATAAATCTACAGTGGAGCCCGAACTATAAATAATGGTGGATGATGATTCTTCATCACCAGGATTTGGCGACTGGGTCCACTAATCCTCAGTCGCCCTGTAAAAGGGGGGAGTATATAAGGTATTTCCCCCTCCTTCTATCATGCCTTCGTGGTGTAATGGTTAGCCCACTCGGCGTGTATTCGAGAGGCTCAGGTTCGAGTCTCGGAGAAGGCATTGCTTATTTTTCACTTCTTCTGCTTCAAAAAATACCTAATGTCTTATGTGGGATCATTTTCGAAATTGAAAGAGTTTTTCCTTCAAAATACCCAACTATCTAAGGTTGTTTTTCTGCCCAATTTTAAACTGTCTTCCGTATTTATAAATTCAAGGTGAACTGAAATACTTAGAATGTACTCTCTGATTCTTTAAAATGCTACGTTTTCCTTGAATTAAAGGATCAAATTGAATGCAATATAAGTATTATTTTTTAAGTAAGATAAGTTATATAACGTAAAACAAATATCTAGTGATCAAAGTCTAGAAACTATTAGGTTTTGCGGAGTGGGAAACATGAAGCATCAACTATGCTCTTCCCGCGATTCGAATCCCTGATCATCTAGCGTTAGGTGAATGTGCTAACCATTTGCAATATGAAACCGGGCAAAGACCAAAGCATTTTAAAAGATATTGTAGAAAACGTTTATGTGCAATAAGCAATCCGAAGAATAAGGTAAAGTTAAGTCTAAGGAAGAGCACTAACTAACAAAATCGAAAAAGTTATCGAAAAGTTATCGAAACCATTCCTTTTTTATTATCAGAACACGATATTGTTTCGAAGCTAAGTTTTGAATGATTGAAATGATTAGCAAATGATGAATAAATATTTTTAAATTTTAAAAGAAATACACATGTAGGCAAAAAAGTGAAAACAAAATTTTGAATTTAAATTCCCCGAAGATGATTTTCTTTTATTAATTAGTTTGCTTTTGCTTAGATAATCATTTGGGTAGTCGTAAACAAACTTAAGCTCTTGTTACATTTTTAATTCCTTGTACGAAGTAAAGGAAGTACTGTAATTGCGAAAAATTTAGGATATCATATTTCAAAGAAAAGGGAAGGAAACGAACAGGGAGAGAATAATGTTTATCATGCTTACTGCAGCGGAAACCAAAAATTGCGAACAAAAACAGACGATCGTCATCAAAGAAGGTGTTTGAAATTAAGACCCGGACCGTCATACGTCATGCATTTTCCATGCGACCTTCGATGTATCATGCAGATCTTTCAAGCGCCAGAGATGTGAGGCTTGCGTCATGAACCGTCACGGATAATTTCCAACACCTTCTTTAAAGACGATCGTTGTCTGTTTTTGTTCTTGTTTTTTTTGGTTTCTGCTGCACTAAAACATAGTAAAGTATATTCCATCACACTGTTCGCGTCCTTCCTTTTTTGTGCTTTGTATCGTCACTACCGCGCCAAGAAAGGTTTCAGTTTTTTAATAGATCGTTTACATAATAAGGAGGGAAAAGTCAGATTGTAATATTTCAACTGGAAATGGAAGACTCGTCTTATAAATTGGCTAAGGATTGAATAATAAGTTCCATCATTGAAGCTAAAGCAAGTTTATGGTCCATATAGATCCATAAAGTTTGGATATTTAGATCATGAAATTAACTGAATTAGAAGTAAAGTGCTTTGCGTTGTCAAAATCTCTTTTATTTTATGCGTGAAGAAAACGCTTTACCCTAGAACTGTAGAAACCAGAAATGTTTCTTTAGATATTTAAAGAACATAACGTGTCTGCTTAAAATTTCCAGCATTTAATATCCACTCTATTTATAAGGACGTTCGTGAAATTCGTCTGCAAATTTTCAACAATTTTGGTAGAAGATGATTAAAATTTGTCAGACTATAATGCTTCTAATTTGAATAAAAAATTCATTTCGTATTTCATTTGAATACAGTATGATATTAAGACCGAAAGAAGTTCGAACTAAAGCAGCTAGTAATGAAGAATTTAATTAAATATATGATTAAAGGCATGAAGTTTTTAAATTAGTAATCTGTATACGCAGTTTATAATTTAAAAACCCCGGCATTTATTTTCATCTTGTTCACAAGTCAGTTGATTAATAACAGAAGTACATTACTGTTACTCCTTTCTGAACAGACTTTTATTTAAGGTAATAAACATAATATTTTTTTGGATACTTCAGATTGAAATTATACTTCGTTTTCGTGTGTAAGAAATTAAAACAGTTTCTCCTATGCACCCTCGAGCTAGTCAGTAAAATGAGCTAGCAGTTAGATGTCATTTTCGATTCCAAATGAGAACACTGTTTATTTTTCAAAATTTCTGTACAATAAAGCTAACGATTCCAATAAAAAAAAGGATGAAAATCATAAAAGTAAACCTGCTACTATACCATAAGCAAAACGAACAACCTATCAAAACTTTGCGAAAAGAGGTATGCGTCTTTTGCCCAGGTAAGGTTATTTTACTACAATGATTATGCAAAATGTAATGTAATAAAAGATAATCTTTCGCCTCCTCGATTTGGTTGCCTGGGTCTCGTGTCTCTCCCCAACCTTCAATCTATCTACAGTAATAACTCAGCTATTGTTCATTACTATTGTTTAGAGACAGTTATACTAATTTTCAAAATAATCTGTTTTTATCATTGGTACACTCAAATAGATAGGCCTGAAAAGAACGCAGTAATAGTTTCTTTACAAAAATGAGACATCAATAGTTTTTTGAAAAGTAAATTATATCTGAAGTAGTTTAGATTGTAGGCTGTAAAAAATTAAAGATGCTTTCTTTAATGCACTTTTTTAATGTAAATGTCAGCAATTCAGTTCCTATTTTGAAAATCTTGTGTTTGACGCCAGGCAAATGCATATCTGATTTTTCAACGGTTTCTTTTTTTCCAGACGCTTTCGTTTACATACGATAACGTACTTTCCATTACTGAATTATAATAAGTTTTTCCGAAAGCAACTAAGTTGCCACTGAAGAAAGAGTTCGCTGATTAAAAATTAGAAATTTACCAAATAAGTGAAATATTCTTCAAAATTTTGAAGGCAAAATGTTTTCTCTGTTTCCTCAATCGGGTTAAGATGTAGTTATTAGAAAAAATGCTAATGTATTTAAAAACAAGAAGAAAAGGCACAATATTACGACTTCTGAAAAAAATAAAAAAATATCTGAGCGGATTCAGATTTCAACCTCGAGCCAGAGGATTTGTTATGCTTTCACTGAGCATATCGCAGGTTTCAAGTCTGCTCTTGAACTTACTTCTGCTAACACTTTTTTTTATGTGTGTGTTTTGAGCTTTATTTTTAAGCACTGCTTTCTTCACACTTATAAAATTAAAGAGAAAAATCGAAAACTATTTAGAAATAGCATATCTTCAAAATCCCCCTGTAGAGTGTTAGGAATTGTTGTGCATTTGTTTATATTCGCTATATTAATTTTTTGAAAACTAGCCGCTGCAGCAGCCAGCCGCCTAAAAGATTATCATAAAAAAGAAAAATTTATACAGCTAATGTCATTTCATAAAAATATTTAATGTCTTTAATTAGACAGTTCATGAATCAATCAGATTCGAAAGTAAAAAATACATTTTTAACAATACTGTTTATTGTTTTTCAATCGCTTGGCTTGCTACTCAATAATTAAAAGATTAAATTTCAAAGTGAGAATATCTTACGCTTTATTGAATGGCAGCAAGCTGGTGAGTGGAAATAATAAGTATTCTATTTGAGGCTGTGGCAATACATTGCTTTCAAATCGCTGAATTTTTGAATTAAAATTAAAAGATAAATATCTTACATTCTGCCGAATGGCAACAATCTGGCTCAGTGAGGATAAAAACTTCTTTTTTAATAGTATTACCTAGTAGTATTTTCGAATAGTATTCTCGCTTTCAACTCGCTGAGTTTATTAAACATAAATTCGTTAAAATATGAAATAAATCAAATACAAATTCGAAATTCAAAATTCAAGCTTCAAGGTGCTCGTGTTAGAGTGGATGACTACTGGTATTGAAAATTCGTTTGAGTCTAGATGCCGTTGTTTTTCCACAATGCGACAAAAATACACACATTCATACAGATTCTTCATCATTTAATTTTTTTAAATAGTACATCGCGATAACATTTGGTGGCAAGAATTTGAAAAGTGACCTTAATACAAAAGTGATACGAACTAAACGTGAGTTTTGAGAATAATAACACAGCTGCTACTAAAAAACTGCTTACCTAACGAAAAGAAAAAGTTCAACTGCAATGTGAGAAAATCAGAAGGCTTTGTTTATCCAGTTAAGTGAATTTTAATGTGCTTCGTTTAGATTCACTGCATTTTTTCCTGGCAAAAATCTTTAATCACATGTTATCAAAATTTTTTTATCCACATAAAATTTTAACTCTTCACTTAGTATCTCAAGTCATAATCAATATGTTTGCACGTAGCTTTCAGTATATGTTTTAGTTAATATGGATTAAATCGAATCTATGTTAACTAAAAATTTAACTAAAAGTTTAGATGTGGAGAAATGCTTTTTGATTTATAACTACTTATGAACGAAATGGGTAGCAATATATAGAAAACTATCCATATTAAGCATATCATTGCATCGATTTTTCTGACAAATGAAAATTTCTCTAGCATTTTGATTTCACAGATTATTGTCATATGTATATCTTGAGTCGGAAGGAGAATTTAGATTCTTTTAGCAGTGGAGTTTTGCATAGAGTATAAGAGGTTTCGGACAAAGTCTGTTAAATTTTACTTAAAATTTCCCATTCATTTTTCAAAAAAAAACATATGTTGCATAAAACCGAATTTTACGACATTTAAATTTTTTTTTAAAATTTGTTGGAAAACTGTAAAAGGAATTTTCAAAGGAAACTTTTTTCAGCATTTTTTTTCCGAACGAAGGCAGATTACCTTAATTTAAAACAAAAAAATTATACTTATTATAAGCTGTTGAATTTCTCTGCACATCCTACTATACCAGATTACCAAATCGACAGAGAAGTGTAGGCACCACCATTTTAAGCTTGTCAGCGATAAGAAATCAAAATGCTATTCGATTTATTTTGAAGGAAAATTAATCGCGCTTTCTTAAAAAATAAATAAAGTTGTTGCCAAAAAGTAGGAAAAAAGGAAAATAATTTTCTAGGAAATAATAAAAGATTTCACTGCAAAAAATATCGAAAACTAATGTTTTAATTTTTTTGACTTGCTAAAATTAGCATTTTTCAAAACTTTTGCTTACAAATATCCTGTAATATTCTTTATCATTATTTAACATTTTTTAAAAACGCAATAAATTAATTGATTTAATAGTATTATTTATTTTTAACGTTTTTTAGAGCAATAAAACTTATTTATTAAACCTTTTACGTTATAAAATTAAAAATTTATTAGGAGATAATTTCTAGAGGTTGCCGACTAAGTTTAAAAAACAATGTTCTCCTTAAAAATTGCTGGTATCATTTTAAACGATATATAAATTGTACGTCACTTTAATAATGATTTCTTTCACATTAATCAAATGTGCCTTTTTTAACTAAAACACTTGCAGCTGTTGTTAATGAAAATGGGAAATTGAAGTGAGGTTTAAGATTTACGCTTATTTGTTTATTTATGTTGCAATTGCTGATATTATAATCAGAAAGAAATATTTACTTTATTAAGTCTTGCTTGCAGTTAATCTTTGTAATTAAAATTATTAAATAATTCAAAATTATTTCACAGTATACCTAGAATTAATCGAATTTATCTCAAAGTCGTCTTTTCCCTCTTTTGTGAGAGACACGGAGGGTTATTGATCTTTAACCTGTAGTTTTAAATCAAAATTGAAGCTTATAACAAAAAAGAATTAATTCTCATTTCCTTCTACATGGAAAACAATTATTCTGAACTGTTTCATTTTTCATACTCACGTCTCATATGATTTTTGTCTGTAGCGATACAGATGAGTATGGTTTAGTTTTATTAAAACACCAGAAAAATTGTAGACCTTTGAAAGTGATGACTGTTTTCAAGAACATAAATATGCATCTATACCTTCACCTTTCTAAACCAACCACTTCCAAAAAATGTTCAAAAACATCTGAACTCCGAGTAGGTCTGTTTATTGAGATTTTTCAAAGCACATTAGGGCTATCTGCCTAAGGGGAGGGATGCCTTCGTGGAGGATTTTCTAAGGGAAACTTGCTCGGATACACATCATACTTTGGGAAAACCATGAAAACGCCCATGCAACCAACTAGTTCTCGGGATTCGAACCGAACTAGTAGGGTTCAGCGACTTTACCGCTAGGCCGCTGGTGAGCCTGAAATTCCGAGTAATTGTGTTAGAAAGATTCACTACATATAACTTTAGCAAGAGTTGCAAACTGAAAAATGATTACCTGCGCATTGTTGTAAATAACCCAGAATACTGTTTCCCAGACGTATTAGCATCGCAACTCACAAGCATACAGCGGCGATTTTTAAGAGCTGTACGTAATTTACTCAAAAAACATAAAAAGAAAGAAAAGAAAAGAATTTTAGAATAAAATAATTTGTCTATACGTATTTTTGCATATTGTATTTGTATTTTTATATATTTTGTCTATACGTATTTATGTGTCCAACTAGTTCTCTATAACATTTCTTCCCGCCCAGACAGTACATTGAATAGGGGAGCCTACTGCGATACCAAAGGGTGCAGGTTCGAATTCCGGAGACGGAGTGGCTGTAATTGTCCCTCCGTTCCTAATATGTAGCAGTGGTCAACCTATTATGTGCTTCTACAACATCGCTACCACATAAAAAAATGTTCTCTATAAGATAAGCTAGCATTATTAAATATTTCTTTTTTATATTAAATAGGCGAATTTACATAAAGTTGTTCACATGCTTCACAGATTGCGCTCTGTTTAGTCAAAAGGGGCTCACTGCAAGAATGCAGGTGAAAGTGCACAACTATCAGTTGCGACGAACCGTTAGATGCGTATTAACAGATTTTCGCTGTGCTGTATTCATATCAGAGTTTCAGTGTAAATTATAAAGGCATAATATTTATGTAAGAGCTACAGCGTACGCATCAGTATAAAATTATTGCATTGTGTAAAAATATTAGTGTAAAATGTTTAAATATCAGTGCAAAATTCTCAAATTTGATTATACAGTAACAGCATTATCAGTGTAACAGCATTATCAGAGTAATAGCATTATCAGTGTACATTATCAGTATAACAGCATCTTGTATGTTGTATGAAACTGTTGTTATACCTTGCTCTCGTATGGCCGTATGCAGTCAAAAGTTTCCATTAAGCTTTTGACGCCAAGTTCTGGGGTGCTAGAGAGTTCTTGCATTGTACAGTTGCGGATTCCTGATAATATCCGAATAGTCGTTGTAAGCCGCCTGAGTCTCCGAACCCGCTTTCAACTGTCATCTGTATTATATTCATGATTCGCTCTTCTGTTATATCTTCTTCGGTTATATTATAATTCTTAAGAGATAAGATAGGACAGTAATTATCACTGTAATATGCAGCGAAATATAAGAAGGCTTGGGTCATTACAACTTTTCAAACTAATTCTTTTTTAATCAGCGATGTAAATTTTCTTATTACAGTTTCCTTAAGGTGGTGATGATCAATTCCGAAAGATGGAATTTTCGGAAATTATTCATAAGTCAACTGTGTCTTTTAATTACTGCTTTTTCTCTCAGTATTACTGCAAGATATTTTTTCCCTGCTTATTGCGTGCCTTCGGAATGTAACTGAAAAGCACGCCCGACTAGCAATCGAAGGCCAGAATTTCAAATCCCGGCTAGGGCTTTGCCCAATTTTCCCGTCTCCTTCTAAAAAATGAAATGCTTAATGACTCTACGTTACCACCAGAAAATAGGTTGTATTATAAATTTTAAACTACTGTGAATATGAAATTTAAATGAAAGAAATGGAAAACAATACGTTTTGAATATTATTCTTCCCATCTTGATATGCATTTTTGTCAGAACTTTATAATACCAAAAATCTGACATTATTTGACGGTATATTTTGATAATTTTTCAGCTATATTTTTAACTTTAAAATAATATTACAAAGATACCAATATAGACATAGATATAGACATTTATAGATACAGATATAGGCATTTGCTTGTAAAGCAATAGGTACAGATGTCTCAATAAACTAATAATATTAAACTAATATGCAAAGTACAGCAAAAATGTTACACGAATTATCATTTGAGAAATATTTCCTTGTTTTGTCTTTTCATATGTCTTGAAAAATTGAAAAAATAATCAGCACAATTTTCTAGATATTTTCATTTCCATTTTCACAGTGGGCATTACTGCTAGTTTACACTTATACAAAATAGGTTTGTGAATGCTCCCTTCCATCATCAGCTGGCGGAACTTTCTAGTTTATGTCGTCGTATACAATTACGCGACTATTTTGTTGCGGCTGGAAGCAGGATAATGGCTGGGGCACGAAAGGGGGAACTTCGGGATTAGTCTATCGATGGTGTTAAATACACAATCTTTATTCCACTTAATCCACCCTCTCTCTACTAAGCTTTGACAAACTGAGGTGCGCCAGCCGGGGACAGTATTCTGTTCGTTTATTTTACTTTTGTTAGAACCTGCCGTTTCGAGACTTCTGTTGCCCAGTCAAGTTGGTTCTGAACTAATATTCTTCTCTAATAGCATAATATTTCGAATATTTATTTTTCTTTGAAGTTAAATTAGAATTATTCTGAATTATTAGAATTACAATTATTCTCTTTTTTTTATTCAGTATGCGTAAATTTCTTTCCTCTATCAAACTATTCTTGCACACACAATTATTTTGCAACATTAATGCGTTAATGTAAATCGTAATAAGTCACGTGTTGAAAGTTTATAACTAGTACGATATCCTGGTGCTTAGCATATCTATAATGGTATTTATTCTCGGAAATTTTTAGAAAAGATAAAAAGATCTAAAGAATTAGAAAAAATATTTATGTATAAAAATTTTTTTAGTATTCTTCTGTTATCGGGACCAGATGAGAAAAGCCTGTATCCACGCATGCATGAATGGATGTGTTTTCATATACGTATGTGTATATGTACGTACTATGTATTATACATACACATATACGTTCATGCATGTACACACACGCGCATACATACATACAGTTTTTATTCCGGTGCCGATAACGAAAGATATTTCTTTATTGTGCAATCGTTCCTCTAAATTTGCTGATTCAGTATTATCGATTTAAATTATCTACAGCTTATAATCGTGCAATGCTGAAGGGAATGATATTTAGAGAATTTATGTGAAAGTCACTATATGTATATATGCTATAAGTTCATACATAATTTTTAATAATTATACAATATAAGCAGAAAGAAATTGAGTCTTTATTTAAAGAAATAACAGCTCTTACAGTAAAGTTAACAGTTATGAATATAAGAAGAAACAACAGAGGTAAGAAATATTCTCTTGAACATGAGATATTCGCAGATTATCAAAATAAATTCACAGAGCAAAGTTGTAAGGTGTATCCTAAGTTTTTAACAGTTATCTTGAGTTAAAGCTACTTTCCTATCCTTTCTATTTTCAGCTTACAATTTCATACCAGAATGCGTTTTAAGCGTATAGTGTCTGTTAATGCAAATGAGTAAGAGTAGTATCTAAGTCGAAGTTTCACTGACTTTGTTAGAGTGTCTGACTAGCGAGCGTTTGCTTTTTGGACTACGTCTCTCTCTAAGCTATTACTACGCTCGGGCGTACTTCAGGCCCTTGCTAGCTTGGCCTACTTAATTGAGATTTAGGGGCCAGCTATTTATAATCTTGATAGCCAGAAACTTGATAGCTTCGGCTATATCTTTAAGCATTAGTTCTTATTACTTTGTGATGAAGCCCAAGTGGAGGCTTTGCTGTACGCTCCGAGATAGGAGCCGACTGTGTTAAATTTTATTTTGAGAAATAAAGGGTAATTAACCCTTCTTGAGTCTTACGTCTCTGTTCACACGCTCAAGCGATTATTCACTTATCTGTGTAAGAGGGTCTCCCCATTTAACTGTTAAATAAAAGGGTGGACCCCCCCCCAAAGTATAAATTAGAAATCAACGAATAGGACTTCAATACAGTGGCTCGACTTTGAACTGATTAATTCAACTAACGGACTCATGATTTAACCACAGTTGTATTTTAGTTGTATTTAGTACAGTTGTATTTAGGACTGTTAACTTCGCGAAAAATCTCTCCCAGGGTTTCGAAAATGCATTTTCTAGAAACTTTTAAAATATCATTAAACTGATTTCTTCAAAAATCGTCACCAGGTCCTCAGAAGAACGTTGGCCATATTTAAGATTCTAACTGAGCTAACAGGACTATTCAAAAACAGACTGATTACGAATTAAGCAATATACATCAAAATGTGCAATTAGAAAACACTTATTCTGAAATCCTATCTGACTTAGGACTAGAATGCAAACCAGAGTTCGATTCGTATTTGTACCTTTTAAAGAATTTTCTTAAAACAAATATGTGCCTTTTAGATTCAGTCTTCTTATTTCTTACAAAGTGAAAATTTATTTTATTAAAGAAATCACGAAATATACTTCGCGACAACGATATAGTTAAATCTAGACAGGCCGTGTCGAATACATTTGACGTCCGTTATTTCAACCACTAAGCCACCTCATCTTTTCTCATACATTCTACGTTATAATTGAAATATCGTAAAGAAATTTGCAACTAAAAATTTAACATTGCCAGTTTTTGAAGTCTGAGTGCCTATTTTATCATTTAAAAAGCAAAATTTTGCTCGACGAGGATGGGATTCGAACCCACGCGGGCAGAGCCCAATGGATTAGCAGTCCATCGCCTTAACCACTCGGCCACCTCGTCTTCTCTGCAACTGAAGTAAAAGTTCTAAAAGTAAATATCTGTCTTAAAGTTCAGTATTTTTATTCCTTGTAACTCGAATATTTATTTCATAAGAAAAGTGACCAAAAAAATGAAAACAAAAATAATGTGGTGAGAATTGGGAAATTCGAAACCAGGCAGGAAAGCCCAAAGGATTAAAACTGCATCGCCTTAACCACTCGTTCGCCTGTGCTTCTCTTTGCTACTTTACGTTTGAAATAAAGCTTTTAAAAAATAAATTAAATGTTAAAATTCGATACTTCTACTCTTTCTAATCTGAATACCTATTTAAGAAAACTCCATGACGTAGACGGGATTCGAAGGCATGCGAACCATTGCCTTAACTATTCTCTCGCCTCGGCTTCGTTAAGGATCAAATGATTTAGTTGAAATAAATCAGTATTTTAAACTATATTTTGCTCACTGTAATTTGAATGCTTATTTTATAAAACAGATGGCAAGAAAAAACTAGGACGAAGATGGGATTCGAACCCGAAAGGCAAGAACCCAAAGTACTAGCAGTGATCGCCTGAATTACTCTTTCATCGGATCTCTCTCTGCTACTCTAATTGCCTTATTCGGTGTAATGATTCACAATCTTTGGGTCCGGGCTCAAACTCCGGAGGAGAGACGCATGCTAAGTGTATAGTGTCTGTTCGGAATGGGAGTACTTTAAATACTGGAGAACAGAAAGTTCTTTTGAGTGATTTGGTGGTAGGGGAAAAGAGTTGAGAGTGGTAAAGAAAAAGGGCATTCACAATTCGGCTGAATCGTTTATCGGCTTAGATCGAGCAGTCTATGTTTTGATTTGTCTCACCGTTCGAGATCTTTTTCTGTCTAAGATTTCACCATTTGCTTAAAACAAAGAACCGTACAATTATTCATTTCATCTGAGGCAATTATAAAATTACCAATAAAGACAACTATATTTAAACTGTTGTCATTGCTGTGGCAATTCATCATGGCTAAATACATGATTCGAAAACATTAATATTGAACAAAAAATTATCTCCTCAGATGAACCTCGTTCTCATTGAATGGATATGTCAACAAAGCAGCACTATTGTGGATAAGAAAAAATGTCTACAAGAGATGCACGATAAGTCCTTCCGTTTGCAAAAGATCACTGTAAAATGTGATTTATGGCATAGTGGCATCACAGAACCAATCGTTTTTTAAAAACAATGAAGAAGATGCTCTTACAATGATTGGTGAATGATGCCGATTGATAATAACAAATTTTGCAAGCCAAATTTGGAGGATATTGATTTTAATCCAACAAGACGATTGGACTGCTAACGCTACTATCGACGTATTGCAAAAAAAGTATGTTAAAATAGTAATTTCATTAAATATAAGTCTTAGTTGGCTTCCTAAAATTGTGATTTAACTCCTCCATCACAATTAAAAATTGATTACAGAAATCTAATCCCCCACAAAAAGTAATCTAATCTTTATTTGCTACTCTAATCGCCTTTTCGGTATAGTGATTAGCAGCCATGACTTTGGGTTGGGGCTCAAATTACGGTGGAGACACGCATGTTAAGAGTATAGTGTCTAATAACAAAACTTTAATCTCCGTAAAAAGTAATCTAATCTCTGTTTGAAACTCTAGTCACAATTAATAAATCAGAATTCTGACTGCTACTCTAATCACCTCTAGATTACTTTTTCTGGGGTTATGTGAAATCAATGGTCTATGCCAGGAATGGCCAAACTTCAAGATTATGGGAGCCGCATGATAGATTTATGGACTTTCGAGAGCCACAAGTCCAAATTTATATCGTTTCGAAAATAATGAGACCGGTTTTGAATAAAAGGAAACTTTTGAAGTAAATTAATGAATATGTGATTAACACGATTATATATAAATATGAATAAATACATCTTATATCTACTGTTTTGTGTTCAGAAAATTTAAGTCCCAAGAAAATTAAAATTTGTGATTCTTGTACTGGGTAATTGAGCACTTTTTCTTCAGGTAGAGAAACCAAGTATTTTCTGATTTTCTTAATACTTCTCCTTTTATAATTATTGTTGTTTTATTTTAGCAAAAGTAAAGTGTTGGAGCTTTTTAATTCTTAAGAGTTTGTGTTTATGTTTTAAGTTCAGGATAAACAATTCTAAATAACATGAATGTGTAAAGGTTGTGACAACATGATAAACACAATATATACTGTAAAACTAGCGTTCAAATCAATCGTAAATAGTGACCAAGAGCTCCAACAGAATAATTAAATTTGCGTTGTGTTAAAATATACTGTCTGGTCCAGAAGTGTTCTAATAAAAAGTGAAAACATTACAAGAAAAGTTAAAATTAAATATGGAATTTATTAAGATATTACTGAATAATTTACAATTAGTTACATTGGTGGCGGTGTGGAGAAATTATGGAAATAGTCATACCCATTCAAACAGTGAAGTTAACATAGTAGATACATTGCAGACTCCGTCTATTGTAAGGTTACTTGTTACAGAATCATGGCAGTAGACGTCACAGTAAGGGTAGAGACAGCCATGGCTTGCCTTCTATAAGGAGAAAAAAAAAGGAAGTAATTAGTTAAGAAAAAGTTTAAACATTTGCTTCGCCCTCCATAGTAGCTTTTCTCTCGTCCATTTCTATTTCTTCCGACATCGTTGGTTCTCTGATAACGCTGACAGCTACTCTTCAGATAGTATTTTTCATTCGTGTTTCATTTTCAGATTCGTCTCCTTCCGTCAATGGCTGCGTGTCTGCCTCGTGTCTCTCTCGTGTCAGTCTCGTGTCAGCCTCGTCTCCGTCTCCTTCCGTCAATGGCGGCGTGTCTGCTTCGTGTCTCCTCGTGTCAGTCTCTTCGTCGCCAGCTCCCCAAGCTTTTTACTCAATTCGCCAAGACTGCTCGATTGGCGATTTTAGATGGTAGGTAAACCGCCAACAGCCCGGCAACCCCAGGGGAAAAACACGCAGGAAGGTGAATCTCCAATGTAGCAAATACTCCAGGACTTGGCGAAGAATCGCTGATACACCAAGTTCATTCACCTCTAGCCTCGACGAGGGGTTCCAATCCAGCATAGGAAAAGCCTGGAGTAAGCAAAACACCCCGCCCCCCTGACCCTGCGGCAGGGTTAGTAATGTAGAATCTAGCCTCTACCGCAGGGTGCAAAAGTTACTAATGTTGACAGATGTTTCACAGACTACCGTCTAGCGGGCGAAGAAATCGAAAACAAAGTCGTAAATAATTTGGAAAGGCAACGGAAAAGTTTTGAAGGGATAGGTATTAATTATTGATTTTACACACAAATTAACTTCAATACTGATAAGTACTTAAATAAAATATAATAATTACATAGATAATTTTCTTGGGTTTATTCCAACACCAAACACGACCACCATAGTAAGGAAATAAAAATTACTTCAGTTAAAATACAATAATCAAGTATGAAAACTTTTTTATATTCTCCACAACACCAAAACGACCACCATAGTCAGAAAATATGGATCCCAAATTTAGCAGAAAAGGGGGCACATTAAAAATTAAAACTTAATTAAACTTTAAACACCAACTTATGTAAACAAACTTTTAAAAGATTGACCTTAAGGGTCAACTTATCAAGAGATTAACATTAACAACCAAGGTTAAGAAAAAAAAATAATTAACTAAACAGAAATTAAATAGTTAACCAACCAAAAGTAAAAAAGAAAAATTAATTACACAAGCAACTTAAAATCAGCGTTAACCAAAACTGTCAAGAGAACAAATTAAATGACTACAATTACTTTTCAACAAGCCAAAGAAACTTAAGTTCAACTACAAAAAAAAATTAAAAACAAATTAATCTTTAAGTCTGAAGCAAAATAATTAAAACATTACCTTTAAAACAATTTAAATCACAACTGAAATAAGTAATACATAACAAAAGTGAATCACAAGCATATTCATTGGTCTACAGTTACATAAAAAAGTGTTATTTGCGTAAATTACAAATCATTATTTAAAAGAAAATTGAGCAATTTTTAAACTCACGAACAGTCTTTTAGAAAATATAAATTAAATTATACACGTCAAAGCACACTGCAGAGAAACTTTTATTCAAGAAGGAATATTTATTTGAAAATAAGCTATTAACTTATTTGGGACATAAACAAAAACAGTTGTCGTGTTGAAAAATTGCACAATGCATCGTTTCATCTCAATTGCATTTCTAGAATTGTTGGACTAAAACGATTGATTAAATTAATGTAATCAAAAAAGCAATGCTTTTGTTAAGTTTTAAAATAATTAAATTTTTTTTTTATAAAATTGCATTAGGTGGATCAATAAAATTACATGATGACACTTATCTGGACTCAGTAAAGCCTAATATTTTCTTCCAATGACTGGTTTGCTGTTATAAAAAGTTTTGAAATAGTGTGTAGATTATTTATCTGTATAATATGAGGACACCATACCCGCGACTGAGAAACAAAATATGATTGAAAACATGGCGCTTATGGATTAACTTCATGCAGGGTGATTTTCTGTTGCATTACTGGCTCTAAGCATTCGTTCCATTTTAAACTAACTTCTGCTCTTACAATAAAAAAGGGAAAAAACTGTGATGATATTAAATTTTATTTGCACAGTTATTTAATTTTATTTTGTTCAAATATTGTGAACAGTTCTACAAAAACTGTAGATATAGGGTATGTACAGGTGCAAGATTTTTAAAAATTGTAACCCTTAAATGAAACTGCCACAGACAAAAGGGCTATGAAATCTTCTTCGTCATCCCAGTAAACGATTTCTTCTAAATCCTTTTACAGTGGATAGCATATTCTAGAAATTTAACCTTTTAAGCCATGGAATTCATTGTAAAGAAATAGCGCACAGTTCATCTACAGAGTTTTAGGATTAATTTTCTTTTAGCAAATCTACCAAACAACGATTGGCAATATTTACTGCTATGATATTTTAATTTGGTTTTTCATAAAATATCGTCTTTTTACACGTAAACGTTTCTATATTCATTTACTTTGAACCAGGGAACATCTTTATTATGTATTCAAAATACGAGCAAAGAATAGAAGTAAAACATTGCTGGAAAGCGAGAAAACCAGCAACAGAGACATTCGAAATGCTATGTTAGGCATACGGACATCAAACATTAACACGGTCCAATGCTTTTCTAAGGTACTGACGATTTCCTGATAGACGCGAAGATAATGATAACCCCATGAATGACCAACCTTCGAAGTTTCGAGCGGACTGATAAAGATCGATAATTGTTGATTAAAATCATATCCTGTCTCTTTGAATGATACCTGAAGCTTATCATATTAAAAATACTGATCACAAAACTGTAATGAAAGGATCTGAAAAAACAAAAATGTGTTTTTGTCCATCAGGCATTCATTATAGCATAGAAGGAAAACCGAATTTTTGCACGTCATGATTTGATTTAAAAGGCAAATATTAACTTGGTCCTTCTCAAACAAATTATGCATGGAGATAAAATTTAGACCTTTGCTAATGAGTATGAGACAAAACTGCAACCATTTGCTTGGGCTGATGAAGACCACATAAACTTCGGTTTTAGAAATCTTAAGAAAAAGCATGTCGGTGACTTATTTTTTATCGGAAAAAGGAAATTCACTAGGAGTTTGTTCGTAAACGACTGAAGATGAATTTAATATTATATGAAGGTGTAATGGAAGACTTTCGAAGAGAATTCAGAGCGTTAGGCCTGGAAATACTTAATCGTAT
This sequence comes from Stegodyphus mimosarum, assembly GCA_000611955.2. Classification (NCBI taxonomy): domain Eukaryota; kingdom Metazoa; phylum Arthropoda; class Arachnida; order Araneae; family Eresidae; genus Stegodyphus; species Stegodyphus mimosarum. The sequence goes on from KK120847.1 coordinate 2,384,780, forward strand.
GATTTGAATCTAATTCATGACAATGCATTTTGCACGCAATTCCTTTACCGTCCAGTAGTTTCTAACGGTGAAAAATGTCACAATTCTTAACCGTCCCTTTTTTATTTACAATATTTAGCACATCAAAGACTGTTTTTTCTTCTTTAAATTGATGCAAGGTTATTATTTTAACTGCCCTAAAGACATTTCACGAAACCGTAACTAGAAACTTAGAAAGCAAGTAAAGCGGGAAAAACAGCAACAAAATAAAGCTGAAAAGAAGTAAACAGTATTCCATAAGATGAGTTCTGCGAGAAACCGAAGCCCCAGCTGTATGAACTTATCAAGTGTAGTATAGAATTGCAAGATTTTGTTTGCTTTATTTAATTACGGTAAAGCTTTTGAGGGTTAAATGCCTAATAGGAGGAACGCTTTCGTTGAGGACTCTCTAAGGGAAATTGACTCGTTTACACGTTACACATGCGGAAACCACAAAAACGCCAATGCAGCCAGCCCTTTCGCCGGCATTCAGACTCCGGACTACCAGTGTTTAGAAACTTTACCGCTCAGTCATTGGTGAGGCAGAATTACAAGGATTCTAAACTGAAATCCATAAAGTAAAAATGCTGTTTTCTTCACCTTTTGGTACGAAAATATTGTTTTCTAGACACATATATCAGTGGTTTCCTTGTGATACACAAATACCTTCTTTTACTGCTGCTTGCAGTTTCATAGGTTTGCATACATCCACATATACTGCTTTTTACAAACGTTTGTAGCAATTTTGGGTAGAACCAATAAACTGTTTGATTCAGAAAAGATAACTGTAAGAAAACTAAAAATTGCAAAAATAAATGGTCGTAACAATGGCATTTTTGATTAAAAAGATTATATTTTATTGTCTGTTAAAAACTTTAAGGAAAAAAACGTTCCATACACAGTTTTCAAAGCATTTCGATTTGTTTATATTTTATTGAAAAAATAGATTAATTTTGAGATTTCAACACGTGAAATCTCAATCTTGATTAGAAAGAAAATATGTGAGAAATAGATCTAATAAATATATCAGTAAAATAGATCATAAAGAAAAATTTTGAAAATAAAAGAATGTAAGTCGTCAAAAAAAAGAATACCTTTTAGATCTAAACATCATCACGAAGGGAATCATATAAAATTACAATTATTGCAGAGCATGTTACTTCAATAATACAAATTAGAACTGCTACAACTTGATATTTATAGCTTCTGTCTAATGATAAACTCGTAAAGACCTAACCTTTATATGGTATATGAATGCAGGATCTCTTATTTTACGTGCCGAGTTGCTCTATTCACACAATTTTTGAAAAGATAACTGTTTTAATTTCTGCTTCTCCAATCGGCCTTGACGATTGGAGATGTTGAAGTGATTTTACTTCGTAATCTGAGTGTAATTCGTAATCTGAGTATGACAGTTTAACTGAGTGCAACTATAAGATATATTTCTTTCGCTTTCTTGGCATACCTTCGTGGTGTAATGATCGTACATTCTGCGTGTATTTGTGAGATGAGAGGTGCGAGGGCACTGCTCATTTTTCATTTCTCCAACTTAAAAGAATCCTAATGTCTCTACAGTGGCGCCCGAATAAGGACTCGAACTCGGACCTCTCGAATACGCGCCAAGTGTGCTGACCATTACACCACGAAGGTATGCTAAGATGGCGGGGAGAAATACATTTTACAACTTATTTATAAATTTGGAATTACATTAGAACCCGCCGTTATTCCAGATATTAAAACAGATTTATAAATCAAAGCGCTATTAAGTGTACTTAAAATGTGTGTTTTTATTTTATAGGTTTGGTTTCAGAATCGTCGAGCTAAGTGGCGAAAAGCGGAGAGGCTTCGTAAAGAAAGGGAAGAGAAGCATAGATCTTCTTTAGAAAACGAAAACGGGAATGAAAATTTGAAATTTTCTCAAACTGATATTCCTGCAATGGATCCATCCCCTCTGGTGAATCAACCGCTTACGGATTCAGAAGACAGCTCTCCTGAAACTCATAAGGAACATAATGATATGTGCAGTGACAACGACTGCACTTGGCGATGTCAAATGAAAGACGGAAACAGCGAAGGCAAAGAAGTAAGTTTGAAAATATTTTAGAAATACGTACTATGCTTAAGAGGAATTCGTATAAATGAAGTTCATTTAGTTTTATTATTGAAAACTAAAATCTGGTGATATACTATGACTAATCTGAATGAATTTGGATAGCATATTATTATGTTATTCACTATTATGATAAGAATTTGAAGAAGAGTTTAAGATTTGAATGATTTTGAGTCCAATTTTACATTATTTCCATTACCATTAAAAACGAATGCAAGGCCCTAGAAATTCTACAAATAAATGAAGCCAATTAATTTACACTGTGATACAATCTTATTCAAATATTTGAAGATACAGATATGATTAACTTCGCACTTGTCGAAAAAGTTAGGAACCCACTTGTCAAAAGATAAATAAATACCTTTAGTGAAAGCACTTGTCAAAACTTTTAGTTACGAATTTTTGGAATAGGGATAATCGCTTTCTCTCGGAGTACATTTATATGTGACAATTTTTTTCCTCAGCTGAAAATTAGTTATGTCTCAAAATAAGAACTAGACTGATCAATGAGCATCTACAATTCGTGATGAAATCTGTTTTTAGTAGTATTTCTCCAAGGTTACATATTCCAAATTTTACACTTTATCAAAATTGAAATGCAGTGAGGTACGGGAAAAGTTATAATAAGAAACAAGGAAGTTTATAATTAATATTTACATACAAATTTTTATACAGGCAGAAATACACGATACCAGTAAAGTTAGAATAATGCATCTAACAACAGAGAGAACGATATCGCTGTAATCCTTCTCTAATAACGATGCAAAAAATACGATTCATATTCATACATTTTTTAGGCTGATGGCCACATAAAAAATTTCAATATAAAAATAAGCTAATTCTCTCTCATTATAGCAGCAACAACGGCACGCAGTTCTTAATGATTTTCGTCTTTCTGATCAAATGGTAGTAAAAGCTCAAGTTTCATCCAATACAAGTTGAATACAAGTTTCACCTGTATTCAATTTTAGTCGATTAATTGTGGCAAAAAATTAATCATAACTGATCAGAAATGAATAAATCGAACAAAAAAAAACAAACACAGAAAGAGACATTCTTCTTTATATGTATACATTTTATAAAATTTACAAATTTTTGATTAACTTTTTTGACTAACTCTACAATTTCAAAGCCAGCAGCAGCAACACTTTTCGAAATAAAGCATACGAAGATGGAAATAGCCGAAATGGCTTTCCACGAATTTTTGGAATCGGAAATAATTTATTTAATGTTTGGCAACGCTATTTTTATTTCACTGTAAAACTTAGAAATGTTTTATTAACAAACTCTAGGATTTGAAAGCAAGCGATGGCAACACTTTCTAAATAAAGCAGATTTTCATCTCCAACTTGTTAGACTGTTGCCACTCAGAAAAATGAGGGCGAAAATTATCATTTTTCACTTAATATATCTGATTTTAGCTACTTTTTTTCCGAAAAAAGTAGACGTCGACCTTTTCCAGGATCCAGAAAAGAATTGTAGAAAGTTTGGTGACTATAGCTATAATAGTGAGTGAGTTATTAGAGGAAAACCAAACACACAGCCTTTCTTCTTTATATATATAGATAAATATCAGCCTCAAAATTTATTAATATTTAGCTCTCAATGCTTTTGAATTACAAAGTGAAATAACTAGAAATTTCTTGCAGATACAAGCCTTGAGATTTATGATAAAGATAAATATAAAACGGAATGTTTTTTCTTCGTTTCAATACTATTAGTGTTTATACATGTTTTCTTTAAGATTTAGTAAATAAAATTTAAAATTTAATTTTTTTTTCATTTTATTAAAAAATAAATTCGGTCCGCCAGCTACTTTAAGATCTCGCATTCGACTCACATATAATTTTAGACTCGGATCTAAATACTATGATAATTTTCTTTTGATTCTACAGATTTCGACATAAGTCATTAGTTTCAATGTATGTCTTCATAAGATGGCTTTGTAACATTAGAGAGAAGTATTTTTCTCGGTTTTTGAGTTGGTGCTTAGCTCCTTTATGACATAGGCCTCTCTCTTACTTTATGCACGTTTTAAACGGGCCATTTGATCTTTTGATAACTAATCAAAAACCGAGATATCAGCTTTTGTTAAATCAAAGAATAGCAGGAAAAATGAACTGTATTCATTCCTGAAGCTTCTGTGAGCAGAATAATTTCTGTCGTATTTATTATGAAAATAGACGATCTTTTCAAACAAAACATTCATGTTACTATAAAAAATCTGATGTATACAACACATGACTACCTTGTACGGAATATTAAATTATACTCATTTTTTAACTACATTTCGAGTTTTGAATTGAATTAAACCTACTTCTTCGATAGCTAATAAACCACAATAGAATAAATGCACTCTTTAAAATTCACTATATTTGCTTACCATAGTAACACTCTGACGCTAGCTTCAATTAACAGCGTTACATCTCCTTCATTTTATAACTCAGAATGCACAAATATTATATTATCTGAAGAATTATCTAGTCGTTACCACATGTTCTGTTCAAATACTATAATAAATCTAAAACGATGTATAAAAGAAAAGTTTTTCACAGACGAATCAGCGCCGCTTACCTAATGCGCATATGCTACCTGCAAACATTCTCCTCTGTTCGCACATTTCTCTCTCTCCGAAACAGATTGGCGACAATGTTTGCTCCTAATACAAAACACTTTATTTCCTTGAATTTCATTAGAGATATATTTCTCATTCAATTAATTCAATTCGCACTTCCCAGCAAGGTAAAAATGCATAAAAGTTCGAAATAGTTTCATTAAAAATTGAAAGATATAGAAAAATATAAAACACCAAGTTCAGCTAAAACAATCAAAAAAAATTCTACAATTAAAATTACAGTTTCTACGCAAAAACAAAAAATTCGATCAGCAGGCAAAAAGGCAGATTTTTCGGTGCACAAAACTAAAATTTCTTATTGGTCCCACTTGGTAAAAACTTCCTTTACTTCTTACATCGAAGTCTAAAAACAAATTTGACAAAACAATTAATACATAATAAGCATAAGTGTTACTAATAACTGCAGTAACACAGTTTCATTTGAGCGCTTAGTCCAACATTACCAATGTGACGTTAAATTGCTGTAATGGAATTTGATTGACTCCACCTCTTTTCTTAGACAAAACATTAAAGCTTTCACGTCAAGCACTTTACTTTTGTTATGTTCACCATAATAATAGCAATGTTTTGGTAATGTTAGACTAAACTGCAACGAAACTACAATTAACGATAAAATTATCCACTTATTTGGGCTAATTATTATGTGTAGCTTTTCAATTTTTCATACTGTTAAACCCAGGAAGTTAATTGTCTCAAATTCGACGTTAGTTGCAATAATTCTGGAATCATTGAATAACTAAGTTAGGGAAGTAAATATTAACACAGTACGTAAATTCTTTTAAAACAATTAAACAGGTTTTTGACATTTTCGTGCAACAGAATATTATTTATGCCATATATTACGAGCTACTTAATGTTGCCCTCCCCCCTTAAATCAAATGAAACCGAAACATTCTTGTACTCAGTGATATATGTAGCTCGTTCCCCCAATTCAGTGATAAAATACACATAGATACGTTTCACCGAAAGTTTGCTTTAACTTTTGACAGCATTATGTAGCTGAAGAAACCAAGTATGCATTATTGATTGAAATAAATGTGTACTGTAATACCAGTGGTAAACTGGAGAAGTTAAAATTTCTATCAGGAAAGCGAACAAAGAGAAATAACTTTTTTAGAGTACAAAATTCTAGTTAGTACTTTGTTTGGAACGAAAATTGCTGGTTTGCATATTACATATACCCAAATGGTAACAAAAGGAAGCAAAAGAGTTATAATTAAACACATATTTCATTTAATGTTGAAGTATTTGAAAAAAAGTCTTGTAATGAAAAAGTCATTATCCATTTAATAATTTGATTTCATATTGTTTAAAACGTTCCTATCTAGCACAGAGCAAATAATAAATGTCACTAAAATTTAGAAACAGGGAAAAATTAGCTCCATTAAATAGAAATGTTTCAAAAAAATGGTCCGCAGAACGTCCAGATGTTGCCAGTTTTACTTTCCTTTTAATGCTGCCAAATAAGACAATTAAAAAAATACGGGATACAAAATATGAATGTTAAGAGATGTTTGTAAGGTTCTCTATACATATCACAGACCAGCACAAAAATTTTTGTTAAGCATTTGGGTTGCCAAACTTGAATATTTCTTGCCATTTCTTTCCAATATGGATTCCAGTATTGCATGAAATATTTGGATAGTCTTATCCTTTATTTGTAAATATTCACTTTACTTAACGCATCATTAATTGAGTTATTTTAGAATTTAATTTAATTTTTATGAAATTAAAAAACAGAAATTAACTCTGCGATGGAAGCATTGCGTATAATTAACACGATGCGTCGCAGAGGTTACATTCATTTAATATATTTACAAGAATTAAATCGACTAATGCTTACTGCAATACAGTTTACAGAATTCGTAAGCTAAAGAATACTACTCTGAATGTCATAATAAATTACGACGAAATAGTAACAAATTTTTACTTTAAATTTTCATGGTTAACTTGTCTTTATTGAGCATTCTGTTACGTTTATAGACCATAAACTCAAATTTTGCCGCTGTTGTTTGCGCAGGAAGACAAGAACCTTAACGTCGAAAATTCAAGTTTGCAGCAAGATCAGTTATCAGGCAAACCTGATTCCGGAATAGAAGAAAATAAGCTAGAAGAACCAGAACCAGTTAAAATATGTTCCTCTTTAGGATCGGGATTCTCCTCGTCTAATACAGCATCTCTCTACAAGGACTACTTCCCTGCCTTAAGGCCTGCTCGCCTTATTCCTCCGCCCCTATGGTCTACTCTAAGGGAATGGTAAGCTAATTATTTCTTTCCACACAATTCACTAATGATTACTATAATTATTTAAATAAACTGTAATTATTTATAACTATTTAAGTAGTTTAGCTTAATTAATTATTATTTAAGCGAATTAAATTAGTATAATTATTTAAATAAAGTCGCAACTTAAGGAGATATTATGCTGTAATTTAATATTTTCTTTATACTGAAGTAGATTGCAAATACGTCAGAGTTGATCAGAATGAAAGTTAACGGAAGACACTACGCGAGCTTACAGAACAGTGGGCATTTATGACTTAAATCAAAAGTAAAGAATTTGACTTAACTGAGTAAAATGAAATTTATCCCAATGGCTGCATATACTCAAGTTGGCTCAGACCAATATCGCGTGTCAACCTAATAGCGAGAATAACGCAACGCCTCAGATATACTGCTCAGAAGAAAATCGATTAGCAAACGTGGTCTTCAGCAGGCGGCGCACGCTCTGATTCTACCCTCTAATACCTTTTCTTAAATACTATCTACTCTCTGCCTCATTTGAATTATAAGCGAACTAGAAATTTGAATTCTGCCAGGAAAATGGAAAACCAGAAAGGTAAAAAAGCAGATTAACATAAAATAATTGGGCATTAAAACTAAATAAATCCGTAGAATATATATACTGAAAATTTTATAATTCTAATTGAAACTGCTAAATATATCATTTGGAACAAACGAACAACAAAAAAAGAGAATTTATTAAATTAACCTTTAAAAAAATATTTGCTTTGTTGCTAGAGAAAATGGACAAGAAACGTCTAACAATAAGTCCTACTATCAGGCTGAAATATGAGCCAGAGTTTCTTTGGCAAACTTTCTTAACATTTTAGTAATTTATTTAGAGTAAAACATGTAAATTAAACGTCCTTTCTTGAACTTGTTTAAAAAATAAGAGTTGCAAACACAAACTTTCAAAATAAAAGAAGAAAAACTTTTCAAAATAATGCTAATGATAGTTTTTCTTGTTAACTGAGTGGAAAGCTATCCTTTTATTGGCTGTTTCCAGTGAGAGATTATAATTTCAAAATATTTCAGTGGCTCAAAATCAAAGATAGGAGACGCTGCGAAATTTTGATAGATGAGTTATGTCACCAGTAAGATTAAATAACAAGCATTCGATGATGAATGACTGATCCCGTCTAATACACAGCAGACATTAAAAAATGAACAATTACAACCACTTTTAGAAAGAAATGGGTCAGAGTATTTGATCCTGCCTGAAAGAAATGTCATTCTGTTGACCAGATTATTTGAAAAAAATAAATAGAGTTTGAAAGAAATGACTCGCTTTCAAAAATAAATGTCGAGAAATATGCATTAAAATTGCATTAAGTCTGTATTTAAAAATGTCAAAAATTTACCCAGCATAGAAAGTAATTCTAAATAGTATGTAATTTATATGAGGTAATTTCTTAAAGTAGGGTCATAAAATATAAGCTTCATGGTTACAAATACTGCAGTTAACAAAGCGAGGCTGTGATACTGGATTTCAAAATTTGCATGACAACTGAGGCCTAAGAATTTGTGGAATTCATTCTTTTTTAGAACTGTTTCGTGTAAAATCATAATGATACTTGAATCTTTCAATTATTAATACAGTTTAATAATGTTAAATAACCGGCAAAATTAAACCGTTCTAAGACGACCAGCACTGACTACAGATGATGTTGACTTTGGGAAGGAGCTGGCCATCCTAGAGTCCTGATGCTTATACCGGTGTTTATTTACGTCTTCAGAAATGCTGATCACTTTCAGAACGAATAGTCTTAGGCAGGTTTTCATCATGAGAGGGCTCACTATATTTACCTACTTTTTACAATTAATGCTAAAAGTGCTCCATAAATTTTTGAATAATTTATCCCTTCTGACTCCACTACTGCTACTTCCTCAAAGGTAGAACAATTAATACAGAAAACAACTTGATTTCATGTACTAAGTAGTCATTTGTTGATATTGAACTTTTCTGTTCATTGCAGAATTTCTGACTTTTTATACTATTCTCATTTGCACTGAAAAGTTATAGAAATAGCATCTAGGAATAACATTTTACAATATAACAGTGCTTTGAATGGTTAGTGATGTATCACTTAAACATCAAACATTAACTTCTGCCAAATTGTTCATTAAATATGGCTATACGCTGAGAGTTAGGGTTATTTGAATATGGAAAAGTTCGGCACGGTCTATTTGCCTAGAGGGATGCCTTCGTGGACGCTTTTGTAAGGGAAACTGGCTCGTATTCACCTACACACGAAGAAAATTACGAAAATAAACCCTGCCTTTCATTTCATTTCGCGTCCAAGGACTGCTTGTCCACTGGATAAATGTTGTTAAATACATGGAGTCCTATCGATGGATGTGGGTGAGTTGCGCAGCCTAGGGTAGCTATTTTGTGGTGAATACCATACGTCTCTTTTGCTTGAGTGTGGAATTTCCTCCAGGAGGTAATCTTAGCCTGAATAATCATCTTTTTGTACCTCGCCCGCTCCCGTTGAAATATGGTGAGGGTGTTGGACTCTTATCTCCAACCGTCTTCCGCTTTTGAGTTTTCGTTGCAGGGCTCGTGTTCTATTTCATTTTTTGTTGACGGTCTATTTAACTCGTTTTTAAAATTTTCTTTTTAATTAAAGAAACTGATTGTTGTAAATAAATTCGTAGATCGACAACTAACTTGTATTGCTTTTATATTATGGCCATCTTAGTACCATATAGTGGTCCACCTAGAAGGTCTGTTCTGGCCGCTTCACCCACATTTTTTATTAATTCTTTATTAAAGTTTAATTTTAAAAAGACTCGGTGAAGGCATCATTTCTCCACGGGCGAAAACCTTGAACTGCTTTCCTAGAACAAAACAATCTAACTAAAAATTTGAACTATGTAAGAAAGGAATTTAACTTAAATGAAACATTAAGCTCAGTATCATTTAAACAAGTGTAAAAAACCTACTTACTTGATTTGCTTTCAGTCAAACAAGTGGTCGTCAACACTGTATTGAGGCATTGCTGTCGTCTTCGCCTCATGCTGACTTGCCAAGATTTCCATTTCCTCCTCTCTGCTTCCCGTCTTCACACCATTTGACGACTTCTCATCATATGGCATCAAATGTGGGCTCTCCAGCCTTCTTTCCAATCAAAGGTAATGAAATTTTAATAAGACAGTAATGCATAGTCATATAAGAATAATGTAACCGGTCTCGGATTTGGTATGGTTTAATTTTAGCACTTCGTGTAAGATCTGTGGAAAAGCCAATCGTACATAAATATATGAAAGGGCAGGCATGATAGATGTTCAATCCATAAAGAACATTTTATACTTCGGCCTTGAACATCCAGGAATGCATCACCATAAACTGCTGCACTTAGGTAACAGAATCTCTGAAACAACGAATTTTAAGGCTATCCTCGAATTTAAAAACAACGGACAATTAGCGCAATTACAGACTATCGAAATGATAAATGATAATCCCGTGAGTCACTAAAACGAGATGAGTGAAAGTCAATTAATAAAAGACTTTCGCTGAGCAAGAATCCAACAACTGATCTTAGGTACTGAGGTAAAAAAACTGCAATAGAGAACATTTATGTATGGTGTTCTGAAGCAGATGCCCCATGAAAACGCAAATCCAAAAGAAAATTATTTGGTCTTTAAGGAACTGCCTTCTTTGGGTAGTAGATGCTTTTGGAGTTTTCGTTACCTTCCTTGGGCAGAATTCCTTGGGCAGAAGAATTTTTTTTTGGTGTTTTCGTGTGTTGACTTATTACGTGCCGGAAAGGAAACATTTTAGGAATGAATATTGTAATGTTTTTTTTTATATGATCCTGAATTTCTTCTTAAAAGTCTTCAAAGCTAAATTTACATAGGTCTAAATAAATTCTAGAAAGAAACATTTTCAAGAAACTTAAGAAATTAGTTATATTAAAACTATTTTAGCAATTGAATTTCATTCTTTGTTGAGTTGTGCAGCAAAATTTTGATACCTCGGAATGCAAGAGATTAGAAAAAGTATTTAATGTGACAAAATTTCGGTGTGTGGAGAAGCTTCTCTTTCGTTTATTACTACGCATTTGGTTTATAATATCACTGAGAAAGCGAGTAGTGCGTAGAATAGAATATGTTTGAAAAATATAAGTGCTGTCAAAGCTATATAAAATTTATAAATATAAAAAAGTGAAGTAAATAAATAGTTTAATGCTTAGTAATATTCTGATAGTGTAGTTTATTTAAATAAAAAGCACATACTTATAAACAAGTGACTATAAATACCAAAATATGTAAAAGAGATAATTGAAAAGTTATAAGAATGCTTCAGTTTCTCTTTTACGATATTAGGTGTATTTGGTAAAGATTGCATTGAATTTTACGAAGGATCCTCGTATCTGAATATGCAGTTGGATAACGATGGTTTTCAATGCTTAAGTAAGTGATTACAGTGGGAGAATATTTGGCTACAGCAAATACAGTTGGAACATATAGTTAGATAGCCATGGCCTTCAGTATTTGGTTGCAGCGTCTATAAAGTTTTGTCATTGTGGATGATGACGTTTTTATGACTGTCAGCCACTCTGTATTGCCAAACCATGGACAGACGGTGAACGGTAATTATTATCGAAATGGCCTCAAAACATCTTTGCTTGAAACGAGAAAGAAAAGAATGAGTTTATTCTAGAAACAATAGTTTTTGCTCCTTGCCAATACCGATCGCATGTTGCTGCTATAACACTGGCAAGATAGGACAGGAAGAAGTGGATAGGATACCAGGACGTCATAAATGGTTTTACTGGTGTACAGTTCCATTCCAGTTCTAGTGCAAAACACTTCAGGAGACGGACTAGAGGGTCTCTCATACCTTGACTTCTACACTTAAACCTGTCAGGATGACTTTTGGCTCACCAATATTTTAAGTAGCACCATATGAAACAGACATTTTACAAACAACAAAATCACCTCAATTATTCGAACTTGACTTCAAGATATGGCAACCATAGTCTCTAACCATAACTTCTAGGCTGTATGCTGTACCAATCAGGGCTGTGTAACACTGGCAGTACCATCTGAAATCTATGGGACAGCACTACATCCTCCGCATAATCTGTATGACACATAGCATAATCTGGCTACATGTTATACTACTTCAGAGTTCTTCTATTTGCTACTTCTGAACATTCTCAATTCTGAATAGAAAACTACTGGGAAAGAAGTTCTCTTTAGATAAAGATATGGAAAACGTCACGGCCACATCACTAAAACAGAGATCACAAAAGAGTCTAATTCATGTTTTGGAATCATTCATAACACGCTATAAAAATACAATCCAGAGTGAAGGATTCTTTTCTCCTTTTATGTTCTGAGATTAAAAAAATGCTCATGTGTATTCCACATGACTTCCTTGTAGGGAATATTAAAATTATGAGAATTTTCCCTGTATTTCATTTAAACTTATTTCCTCGAATTTCATTAGAGATATATTTCTCATTCAATTAATTCAGTTCTAACTTCGTGGCAAAGCAAAATACATAAAAATTCCAAAAATACCTTAATTAAAAATTGCAAAATATAAAAAGAAAAAAATCTGAAAATTTTCAGATATTATATTACGCCCAAAGGCACTTTTTTTTAATGTTTTGTATGTTACCTTTATTTATTAAATATCATGTTCTTCTCACTTAAACCATAAAATTCAATTCAACAGCAATATCACAAAATAATGTGAAAAGAGCATATCTTTAGAATTTCCGATGCACAGTCTCGCGAGCTGGAGGTAAAAATGCTTCTTTTTCTGTACAGCGCTGCCATTGCTCGCTTTGAAATCGTTAAGTTTGTTAATCAAAAATTCGTTAAAGTGTTACAAAACAGGAAATCGATTATAAAACAAATTCCAAATTCCAAATTTTGGGCTTCTAGATGCACATATTCGAATGGAGGACTAAGTTATTCAAAATTTGATGTCTCTAAGTTCCGTTGTTTTTTCACAATGCGAGAAACATACATACATTCATGCAGAGTCTTCATTATTTAATTTCTTAAAAAAAATGCAAGGCTCTAATATTTGGTGGCAACAATTTGAAAAGCGAAATGCCGTTTATAGTGAAACGCCACAAAATACCAAAATGAAATTAATAATGCTTCTGGGCTAACGCTCTTTGGGTTAACAATTTTTACAATTAAAATTACAGTTTCTAAGCAAAAACAAGCATTTCGGCCAGCAGGTAAGAAGGCAGACTTTTCGGTGCACAAAACTAAAAGATACCTTTTGGTCCCATACGGTAAAAAGACACTGAATATGCAGAAAGACTTAATTCACTGTTCTTCTAAGTTTCAAATGTAAACAAATATGGCTGCTATGATAAAAATAATTAGGCTTAGTTGCACTTAAACAACTTCTAAATTGTTGATAAATCAGTAACTATTGCATGCAGATTAACTAAAAGCATAAAAACCTTAACCGGAAAGCTAAGAATAACCTAATTCAGTCAATTTTAAAGCAAAAAATGCACAATTTAATAACATATACGACTAAAAAAACTGAGCTCAGTGAGCCTAGTAACAGAGTAGGTGCGTATATATATATATATATATATATAGTTGGTAAATTGTGCATATATATATTTAGTGGGTCGATTGCAACCCAAAAGGGAGGTGCACACCTATATATTATAGCAGTCCTATAAACGAAATTTCAACGTTCTGAGACTACTCGTTTTTGAGTTATATAAGATACTTACATATGTACGTATGTACAGACGTCAGGAAAAAAAAATCTCTTCTGAATCCATTTTAAATCAGTTTTATAATTCGTATAGGGAAACAGAGTCCTTTATTTTGTCCTTACGTACGGATATCAAGCAAAAACATTGTTAATTTGCATTCGATAGCGGTCAAAATGGTTATTTTCTTTGAAAGATGGTACCTGGAATTTTGAGTGATTACAATACTTCTTTTACTATGTCAGGACTGAGTGTTCGATGCATATTCTTGGAAAACATCTTCGTGACAGCTTAAAGTCCTGATCTTGAACAGGCAGCTGAATGCAGCTATGTTCTGTGGTAGAAAACTGTGAATAAGTGGTAGAAGAACTGCACTTCAGAGAGATTTAAAATTCTCTTTTATTAAACCACAATTATGTATAGCCACTTCCCAAGTCGGGAGGGATACAGAAAATAAAGACCGCACTTGGGTCTAAAAGGAACAATCAAATTAATTTAAACTAAAGCTAAATAGAAATTAAATAGTCGTTGCTCACAGAGCTATAACGCGAGGTTGGCCTCTAAACTAAATGGTGCGTAGCAAGATTTAACTAATATTGACGCACTTAGAATTACTTCAATAAGTAATAACGTAACAGCGCTACGGCTTAGAATTTAAATACTAGCTGGTTAGGTGAACGTTGAACAGAGTAACAACGGTATGAAACTAAAAGCTCTCTCAGTACTGAAAGATTTCTACCTTTCGTTTAAATAGAACTTGGCTCCACTTCAAATTAGCATAAAGCTGAAACGCGCACTTATTCTAACGGGAAGTTGAAATGAGAAGCGATAGAAAAAGTCAAATTAAAATAAAACTTTGTTAGTTTAAACTAAAACCTTACAACTACGTACAAGGAGTTAAAAAGGACAAAGCCTGGAGAGTCATCTGATTATGAATGCAAGAATTAGTCCTAATTTTCTCATTCAGTCTAATTACTATACATACATGTAATTTAATTTAAATGAAGCATATTCATTTTTAATTTATCGTTTAAAGAATATAGTAACGAAGTTTTTCTCAAACAAACTTTGAGCCATATTAATTTATTTTATTTTTTGTTAAGCAAGTGGTCATCAACATTTCATTGAGGCTTCATGCTAATATACAGAAAATTAATACATGTTCAGCTAATAAACTGTAGGTTTAGTTGCTAGGTATTTTGCATAAAAATTCAGTTAAATTATTTGATAATTAAAATATTTTGGTGATTTTTCTTGCAAGAATAATAATGCAAAATGAACTGTGGATTCTTTGCACTGTTATCTTATTAATAATAATAATTAATCGCTTTTAAATCATCCTCATTAATTACTGACCATCCTTAGGGGTAAGATCCTTAGGGGGAAGATTCTTATCGATCATTTGGGAAGCATTACAAAAACTGGAATGAACCATTGGGTTGAGCAGAACGTAAGGCATATTTGAAGCAGATAAATTACACAATGAATATGTTTACTTTAAGCTAAAAAACAGCATGCTATCTATCGTTTTCTAAGAGGACTTTCTTTACCTTTCAGATAAATAGCCTAAGTCGCATATATTCCGATCCCCTAGCTCATTAAATAAATTTAAATTTCTCCTTAATTTAAAAAATCTGTCTCATGCTTACTTAAAATGAAGTGGCTAATAATATTGAAGAATAAATCTTTGATTTAAAAATATGACATTTCTAACATTTACGATAGTTAAGCAAATCAAACGATTTTTGAAAATTTGGGAAATATGGAAGCCGTATTTGGAAGATTGTTTTTCTGTCCACCCAAGAATGCAAAGACCAAAGTTCTGCCATGATTAGCTTAATCTTTCAGAACAAATAAGTGAGAAAAAATTCAATACATTAAACAAAAATATCGAATTTCGAAATGTTTCCAGCTGTATGTTATATTTTCATCGCATATACGTCCCAAAATTTTAGTAAAATTCGTTATGTAGAAAGAAACCAAGTATCAATTTCAAATTCTGACTCAACTAACAAACAGAAAAATTAAACTGAATAAAATTGTGAATAACTTAGGTAATATTTGATTATTTGGTCATTGGCAGATTACGAATAATAAGCAATTCTTCACTAACTCTTATATTTCTTAAAATCTAAATACTTAATCAATGACAAAAAAAAAAAAAACTTAACAGGTTAACACATGTCAGCGATGAAAGTTTAAATAAGCATTAGATTGACTAGACGACAGATATTTTGACTTTCATTGCACTAATTACTTCTCTCTCTTAAAATTCGGGAAATAATGCAAAAAAACATTAATATTATATTATATTTCTGTTAAAGAGAAAACCCCCGCCTGATATGAAATAAAACCTTTAATAATTTTGCTTTAAAAAATTCTTTTCCAGTTCCTCTATGTGCATGCAGTTTCGGGAGACATCTGTCACCCTGTCCTGGAGCAGGTCGACCGAGTCCTCTTGTCCAGCCGCAACATCCTCCTTCCTCTAGTAGCGGCGAAGCGGCAGATATCGCTGAAGCAAGGAGGAAGATCAGGGAGCACTTTCAGCCAACATTGCTCCGCCCCATCGCTACCTCGCCAACGCCTCCACAAGCTGGGCGGCAGGGACTGTCCACCCCTCGAACAGATAATGTAACATGATCCGATGCAGCTTAAATTAAGCATATATATATGTATAGGAGGAATGTTAGACTACATTGCTGGTACATTCACGCTGTGTGCTCTCAAGTTTATGTGCAGGGACCTGATCGCTTGAATTTATTGATGTCAAGTATTACCAGAAGGATTTTGCATAAGACATCACTACACTTGAAGATGATATAAGCAGCTTCCGAATTACCGGGGAGGATTAACCAAGCCCATTTTAAAAAAGGGTTTAGTTTTGTTTATTGCGTTTAGTTTATTTTTTTTAAACAAAAGAAAAGTTTCTTCCACATGCTATGAATTAACGAGCATTTTAACGCGAGTTTGAGCTCAATGGCACTCTTCAAGTTTTCTTGTAAATTTTATTGTTTAAGGCCATTTACAACTAGTTTATTTATAATGATTTTTGTCTTACGTTATGTATTGCGGGCTCTTTTTGTTTTGGACATTTATTTTAGTACGTAACTAAATGAATTTGTTCGCCAGATTAAATTGCTTAAAAATTGTTAATAGTAGTTTTGGGTTAAATTTTTCATTAGTCCTTCTTCTTTCTTCCTAGCTTTTTTTTTAAACTGCTGTGGGATTAACTGATCTTGAATTAACAATGGATGTTGACTCCAGTACTCTCCCGGTGATTCGGGAGTTGACTCTGTTTATTACAGCCACAGATGCCACTAACTGCATGTTTCGATCAGTTGTTTGATATTAAGTTTACTAAACTAATAATTCAAATCAGTTGGAAAAACTTGAAGTGAATTCTGAACTCAGATCAACATTCGGTCTTGCTCGTTTTATGAGATATTATTATTTAATCAGTAAAGACTACTACTGGTAACCAAATAAAGCCTCCTGCTTACCAGTAAAACCTTCTGCAACCAAATAAAACCAAACGTAGCCTACTGCTAACCAAATAATTTCTAATGAAATCGTTGCGATTTTATATAGGCGTATTATTGAAAGCATAAACCTTAAGACTTCATTCATTAGGTAATGAATTTAGTAGGCCCATATTTCTATTATACATTTTTAAAACTAGTTCAGGGGCATCACAGATCTATCTAAACCTTTAATTATGTGACAGTCAAAATACTGAAAAACACTTTTAAAAATAATTATAAAATTTAATTAGCCTATTCGCAATGTACTGAATGTATGCCAAAACAAATTAGGCAAGGTCGTGCTTAAACGGTCTGTGAACGCATAACTTGGTCTGTATAAAATAGCGCAAAGTAGTCCGAAGAAAACGCCTTCGTAATTAGAAATTAAATACATAAAAGAGCACAAATAGTTCGGAAACGCAGCTTCAGATGATAAGATACTCAGATAATTCAGATTAATGTAATGACATTACGATTCGAATTAAGATGACTCAGAGCTGAAAATAATCCATAAAATAGAAACAACATTTCATGCAAAATTAAAAATGTATAAGAAAAGGCTAATTTTTATTTTGACAGATGGCAAAGTGATAATAATATCTTACTAATTTAATATACCTTTGGATTATGCAGAAGATAATGTGATCATGGTAACAGATGAATTGCTACTTTAAAAGAATATGGTGATGAAATTAGGTGATCTCAGTATGGCAAAGCCCTTGAGGGCTATCTGCCTAAGGAAAGGGTGACATCATGGAACTCTTTCTAAGGGAAACTTGATCATATTTATTTTAGATACAGAGAAAGCAACGAAAACAATCATACAGCTAATCTATTTTATTTTAAAATTTGCTGTGGCTACTTTAGGCAAGGATCGTTAATCATTCTTTACTTCGATTCTACCCAGGTTCTGCAGCTTCAGACTTTATAAACATATTTTAAATATATTCAAATATTTTAAATATATTTCAAGGTTTAAAGCTGCGTTTATTTTAGCAGGTTGCATATCTTATTTTAGTTACACCTCATAACAATGAAAAATTTGGTGGCCACCTTCATTAAATCCTTTGTCTTTGTATAGCCTTAAAACGTATTTTCTATTTCCTTTCTGCATATGCCTTCACGGCATACTCGACATGTATTCGAGAGGTCCAAGGTTCAAGTCCATTTAATTTGGCCCAATTCACGACTGATGATTCGGAGTGTAATAAAAATGTAAAAATAAATCTGAATTTGTCTATCTCATTTTTCTCACAAAACAACGATGCGCGATTTATTGTCTATGTATTTTCTTTTGCGATTATCTGAAATATTATAGTATTGTAACTCTGTTATCTGGGCACATTGTCTTCTCATATTTTTGTTGTTAAATTTAAGTTAATGGGAAAGTTTTCTTGGAATTAACACAAATTGAAACTTCGTGGCGCGAACACCTTCTTAAGACAGCCTTCTGTTTACGTTTTCAGAGACGGCTTCTTTGAAAAAGTAAATAAATAACAATATTAAACATCACATCTATAAGGCAATCATCTGTACCAAAAACCGTCAGAACCGTCTGAAAAATCTAAAAGTCTCTACACACTGAAAACTTAATCTCATACTGTGGTTGATAAATGTTCCTCAAAGATAATCCACTTTTTCAGTCAAACAACAAAA
Source organism: Stegodyphus mimosarum (assembly GCA_000611955.2). Taxonomy (NCBI): domain Eukaryota; kingdom Metazoa; phylum Arthropoda; class Arachnida; order Araneae; family Eresidae; genus Stegodyphus; species Stegodyphus mimosarum. The sequence goes on from KK120847.1 coordinate 2,403,707, forward strand.
ATCAGCGTTATATTGCAAATTTTCACAGGACTGGTTTCGTTCTTTTTACTGAACCAACATCCTCAGCTGCCAAAGTGCAAATGTATTGCACTTTGTATTGATGGTTCGGTAAAACCATCGAAACTATTCGTGTGAAAATATAGCGCTGATTTTTTATTTGATAAATTTACAAATATAACACTGATTTTTGTTATTTGACTTCTAAATTAATATTTCTTCGGCGTGAATTTTAACTTAAATAAAAATAACTAAATGATTCGCTTTGTTTAACAGTTTGCGTAAAAGTGCTCCTTATTTTAGATCAAATACTACATAACATCACCTTGAAAAAATGAAAAGAACCACAAAAGATTTTCATAAAATTGCTTATGGATTATTTTTCCATAATTTTATATTTCATTGTTGAGGTATCAATCTGCATTACTCTCCTTCCGCTGTTGTGAGTGCTAACACAGCAAATAAAACACGTGATGTCTGCATGCAAAAGATATTCAGCATACAAATTGTGACAATAAATAGTAGATTTTTGTATGGTTGATTTGTTAGAATTTGATTGTATATTAATAAAATGTTTCATTCTCATAGAATAAATAATTACATTATATCTTTTGGTCTCATTTCTATAAAGCATTTTAGATTTAAGTTTGAGAGCATGTTATGTTTTCAATAAATGTGGGTATGGAAATTTTATAAGGAAATTGACCATAAAGAGACAAAAGGTGTGGCTACTTTCTGTCAATGGAAGCTTCTTCCTATATACTTGCTTTCATATCTGTGCCTAATTACGAATAATCACATTAAAGTAGCTTCTTTCCTTTAACACTTTATCCGCAATCGTTCCGTGACCTTTTTGATCGTGGAATGTTTTCGTGAATTCTCTGCCCTTTTTTATCCTTATTTTAAGTATGCCAAGGTTAGCAATTAACCATTTTTCGTTATATTTTCATCTCACATCAGTTTTGGCTTTCAAATTGCAGCAGAGTGCAGCGGTAGATTTTAAGTACTTGCAGTTTCAATCCCATCTCTGTCAAGAGTTTAATTGAACAAAGTTCGAAAACTTAACAGCAAGTCTTTTCCGCTTTTTAATTTTAAAAAAATCAGCTTGTGGACAAGACTAATTTAAAAAAATTAAGAAGCGGAAAAGGCTGGAACATTTGACGGATATTTCTTCTTCACGTTAGTTACATTATTTACTGTCACTTCTCCAGAATATTAAATTAAATTAAAAGTACAGTAAAAATGAGAAGTACGATTACACGAATTGGAATTTCAAATAATCTTTAATGTCGGCATGGAGATACAAAATGAATATAAAAGACATTTAAAGTGGTTAAAAAAAGATGTTAAAAATCCTATATGACGTTTGTCTGTCAGTAAACCTCAGTTCCACAAGCATAAGTGGAGTAGTTTCAGCTAAGCCTTAGTTCCGCAAGCATAAGTGGCTCAGTTTCAGCGTCTGAGATGATGGATCAATACCTTCAGTCGATACGCACTTCCCGACTTAACTAAGAAAGTACCGTATTTTCCTCTTGGAGATCCTGCAGAGGTGCTATAGGTTATTCTTTCGACCATTTGGTGACGTCTGTGTTCCAGTATGATGAAGCTCTAGTTCATTTTTGACACTATGTACAGAACTGTCTGGTTGCCACTTTTTTAAGTTATTGGAATGACTCAGATGGTTCAATATCTAGGCTGCTACCATCACCCAACATTCCGTGTCTAGCGGATCTTCCGAAGAGCTCCCTTGCCTAAGAGACTGCCTTTGAATCTTATGATTTCGTCACCGAAATTTTGATCGGTGTTGCAGCATGTAATATGTTTGAGGTTGGAGAAAGTTCGTCAGTCCTTCCTTCTCCGTTATATGACTGTGATGGCTATTTCCAGCAAGCCTTCCTCGGTATTGCAATTAAAGAAGAAGATCGTCAATTTTTAACACTTTTATGGTGGCAGAAGGCAGACAAAATTTACACCTGTCAGCATAAATTTAAGTCTAAATTAAAGTCTGTCGGGTTGGAGCTACTTGTAGCCTAATTTAACTCAGCGCAGTCTTAAAGTACCATTGAAAAACTCAAAATGTTTACTGGTAAACTCTACGTTAACTTCTATACTGACGATTGCGTGACTTCCGCTGATAATGCATCCGAATTAGAAGAATTTATCTCAAAGTCAACAGCAGTTATGGTTGAAGATAACACGAACTTACGGTTATGGCAATTTGGTCCTGTAGAAAAAATTGAAAAGTGGTCATACGGGAATGGAGGTTGATTTAAAGAAGAACTTTCAACTTCTGTTTTGGTTCGGGGAATTAAATAAGATAGAAAAAAGGATTGTTTAATAAATTTGACATAAAAATATAAAATTGTACCAAGCGACATACCTTGTTTATAATTCAAGGTACTTTTGTGGGCGATAGAATCAGAAAAATATGCTAACTTATATACATTCACACCGATGTTGTTTTGTCCCAAGTAATCTAAATCCGGCAGATCTGCCGTCTCGTGTTTGTGGCCCTAAATATCTTACCGAAACGGGATGGTGAAAGGTACTGAAATGATTAAAGGAACAACAAAGTAAGTGTCCCCTGTAGAAACAGAATCCTATTTAAGATTTAGTTATGTCCAAAAGAAAGAAAACTGCACTATCCATATTTACGTGCACACAAATATACCAGTTTATATTGATACAGAAATAATGTTAACTTAATTCATTAATACAAGTGTTCACCCCCAGACAATGAAAACATTTAGCTAATCGGAAATTGCGTCACACTTACCCGATTAGAGAAAATAGGTGCTTAAAAAAATGTATTTTCCTTTCCGTAAGTATTTCCTGTTGAAGTACATTGACCAACGCTTGTGTTTGTGAGACGATACTAGTATTTTGATAGATGCAATTGTCTTTTTCGTTCAGTTGCAGTTGCTTTTTTTTTCATTCGGATTTCAGGTACCTTCTTTTTCTTCATTTAATATAAAAAATATAAGCCGCCCAAACGGTATAGTGGTTAGGGGAGCCGACTGCGATACCAAAGGCCTGGGTTCGAAACCCGGAGAAGGCTTGGTTGTAACAGCTCGTCCCTTCATAGGAGGCAAAGGAGGTCCACCTATTGGTTACCTGCCTACATAATAAAGTGACCACCATTTCTGGCCTTGGTAGTGGCCAAGCGGAAGTCGGCTGAGGGTCCACCATTATTTAAAAAATATATAAAAGCTATCAGTATAAAATAAATTAGATATATTCAGTATAAAAAGAACATAAACTTTAAATTTTATGTTATTTTGCAAAAGAAGTAAAAATATTTTCAAAATTAAGATTAGAAAATATGTTACAAGCCAAGAAAGGAAAGGAGAAAGAGAGCTTCGGTCCAGAAGATTTAAAGATTCTTAAGTAGTGTACAATAAAATTCCAAATATATGGACAAAACTGAATGACAGCTCCCAGATATTCAAAAAATTCGGATATTTGGGCTTTTTTTCTGCAGACCAAATATAAAATTAAGTTTTCTCGTTTACCAAATTATATTTTAATAATTAAATCAAACATAAAACACAGTGAAACCTCTCGTATCGACCATTTCTCTAAGACAATGGCTTTTGTTTCGGAGGAAGAAAATAAACATTGGTATCGAACGTTATCTCTCAACATTGGTATTGCACGTTATCTCTCTAAGATGACTACTTCCACAGAAGGTTAAAGTAACCTGGATCCAAAGAATCGTAGAGGTTAACTGTATTTTCATTTCTGTAAAAGAAAATACAAAACCTCAGAAGAAGTTAAAAAAATATATACCTCGGAGGAAAATGTTTCCAACGTTTTTAGTGTTTTCAGAAAACAAAGTTAGTGTTTTATCAAATGAAAAATATCTGGTTGTAAAGAAATTTTTCCTCCAAGAAACATTCTTAATAAAGTTAGAAAAAAGAGCATGAAAGCAGTAACTTATTGCAGGTAGTAATCACCACCTAAGTCTATGATTTTCTGTCAACGTTTTGGTAGTTTTTCAAACCCTTCGGCCCAAAACCTTGGTGGCCGCGAGTCCAAAAAACAGATCAACCGCACTTCGGACGTCCTGTGTAGAATGAAAGATAGCGCCAGGCAAGATTTAATTGCAAGTGCTAAAACGGTGGAAATCCGAAGAAGCGATGTCGGAGCTATATGGTGGGTGTGGCAAAAGGTCCCATTCGAGTCCGAACAGAGTCCAGCGGGTGAACGCAGATATATGTGGTCTTGCATTATCTTGATGGAAAATTACCTCTTTTTGCAACGGAACTCAGTTTGACGTTTTTCCTTAAAAGCAGCGTCAACACAGACTAGTATCTGGCTGTACACCTTACTGTCGACGGTCTTACCTTTTTCGGATGCTCTTTGTAGATAATACCATGGCAATCCTATCAGATATAAAGCATGATCTTTCTGTTAGTCAAACTGCGCATTTCGACGTTGCCGAAGAGCTCACCGTCGGCACCGACGGACAACCAACCCTCTTTTCGGTCAGTGTTGTTGAAATAAATCCATTTTTCATCACAAATAACAATCCGGTGGGGAATTTTATCCTAGCGTTGATATTCAAGAAGATTAATGCAGTCCCGCACATTTCTGTCCTTATCTGCTTGAGTCAGCTCATGTGGCACCCAGTGATGCAATTTGTACGCCACGTTTATTCGACTAATGGGCGCAGCACTGACGTCTAACTCCTGAACAAGCTCTTCAGTGGTTGTATACTTACCTTCTTCTCCACGCTCTAGCAAGCAAAAATAAATTCATATTATCAAACGAAGAATTCCCTTCTCTGCCAAACACCAAAGAACAAAATTGCTCAGAAAACGCCTCAGCGTGGTTTAGAAAGAAAACCCAGCAATTCAAAAAAGGATAATTCAGTAAATGAATTATCCTTTTTTGAATGGGTAAAAATTCACTTACACAAAGTCAAAGAATTCTTTGCGAAATTCAAAGCTGCCAGATCTGTTACGGTTAAACTTGAAATAGGAATTTCCGCAGTAGATTCTTTTTCAAACGTTAATTTTGATTTCTAGTCTATTAACATTGAATTAGAAAATGCAACTCTTTAGTTTAATTCGCTTCAGCTACGGTATTTTACCCTCATCATCATCTCTGTTGAAAGGAATTTGTGTTGTTATTTTATCTTTTAATATTACTTAATGTATTTAAACTCATGATTTTTCATTTTGTATTTGCGCTTCTGTACGATGATGCACTTTATAAGTAATGCATCTCATTTCTGTAAACAGTTAATGTGGTACAATTATTTATATACTGGTCAAAACTCTTAGTAGTTGTATGCCAGCAATAAAGTGATGATACCTGTCAAAAAATGTTTTGTTGCCTGTTTTGGCAATAAAAAATTATATACGAATTCATTGTGTCTTGGAAACTAACTAAGATCTATACCTGCTCCGCCAACTAAATGGCACTACAGGGACTGATACAGAGCATCAGTCAGTCTACTCCGCCGAGTTCAGGAGCCCACATCTCCGAGAACCTCGGCCATTATAACGAACTCATTCTACCCACTGCTAAACTGCCCGCCTAAGACCATCGTCCCAGAGGTCAGAGACCACGGCGGGGTGGGAGATGGCAACTTGGAGGATGACTGGCCGTTGATTGAGGCTACCTGCCAGCACTACACGGGATGCCCCTCTCCTTAGGCTTTACGTGGAATACCAAGGACAGCAGTGACCAGACTCTCAATGGTCCAGTTTGCTATTTGGCTACCAGTACCCTGGTGGAGGGGACTAACACCACCCGGCCCATGAAGAGCAAGTATAGACTTACCCCATGGACCATCGGGAACTGCCAAGTTCATAAATTTTATACCCCCGTGGCCGAGACTGCCTAGGTACAGATCCTAGCCAGTAGCCTCGCATAGTACTCTGCGTCGACCCCCGGGGGGATTGTGTCTTGGAAAGAATGAACTGATTTTATGCATATTAAAATATGTTTATATGTTTTCTTTTCAGATGTACAAAGGACTTACAAATTTTGTTTTGGCTGCAGCCTGATCATCTGGCGGGATTGCCCGCTAGTCTAGTTGTAATTTCTGCACTTATCTGTTTGTGATCAGAGCCTTTTTAACAAAATCATGTTCTCTAAGTTTTTTTTATTGTGTTCTGAGCCTCTTACACGCACGAATTCTCAAGAATAATTACTTTGGCCCTTACATCCATAGAATGCCCAACCTATGTCAATACAGCATTAAAGACAGGCCAACAGTTTGCTTAATCCTCGATTCTGGCTTATCATTGACCCCATGAATTTACCCAGAAGGTACAAGAACGTAGTATTCAGCTTAGCCCTATAATTACTCAAAGCCGTGTTTTATCTACAGATTATAAATTACTTATCCGCAAACCACGTTGCGTTTCGAACTTATGCTTCTCTTAGGATTTTGGCTAAAATGGAAATAAGTTAAAAGCCCCGCAAAATATCTTACTGAGGTAAATCTGCCAACATTCTAATAAAGTCTGATATATTTGATGTGCTAGCATCAATGGAGAACTTTACAATAGAAATTCTAAGCGCCTTTCACTTGAATTTGTTTTCTAAACTTTACAGAAAATTTCAAAACGTAAACAACAATTTCATTACTATTACTATCCGTAATTATAATTAGGATGCTAAAGAAATTTACAAACGTCCAAAAGCTTTCATATTTTCACGACAACGATAGCTGTGGGTCTTTAAACTCACCTGCTATAAATATTTAACTCGAATATTCTTCGAACGACTTTTCAAGATATTATCTATCATTTTTACCTGTTATCACTTTCTTTTCTCATTCTGATCTTTTCCTTATAATACGCTTATGCGCGCTGTAAGATTCTAGTACCTAATGATGGTTCCAGCTAGGTGTCGAGGTGCTGTGTGACAGTGTGCTTTCCTAACGTTAGTTGTAAAAGTAAAACTCCATAAAAATTTATAGGAACCCTCTGCAAAAATAACAGAGTATTCATCCCGTGTAATTCAATAGCCGTAATTAGCTAATTATCAGAATATGAGTGCCTAATTAGTTTCCTCCGCACCAACTTAACGCAGTTAACGAGATACTTCTGACACCTCATTTCAAATCATACGTAATCAAATATTTTTTTATTTACATACACACACACACACATATATATATATATAATGAACTTTCTGTCTCAATCTAAAAACTTTTGAATAGAAGAATAATTTTTGTTTTCTTCTCTTAATTAGCCGCAAACACCTCACCTAATTAAATTCTGGTTTCCTCATCGTATGATAGGTAGAATATATTGCTTCCATGTAATATGAAAATTTCTCCTTCGGTTTGAAGATGATTCTTCTTTGTTTTCCGCTCATCTTACTTAAAATCCTTAATTCACATAAAAGTCATTGTAAGCTTTAATTAATTAGATCAATTAAGTGTTGCTTTGAGTGTGATTTTTACTTCCTTGTGCAAACTAAAAAGGAAGTTTTCTAATCGCGAAAAATTTCGGGTATAATATTTCAACGGAAATATCCATTTTGACAGCTATCGAATGCAATTTAACGATGTTTTTGCCTGAGATGTGTACCTAAGGACAGAACAAAGGACTCTTTTTCCCCCAAAAAATTACAAATCTGATTTAAAATGGATTCTGAAGAGATTTTTTCGTGGCGTATCTGCGTACGTACGTACGTATGTATGTATGTGTCTCGCATAACTTAAAAAAGACTAGACTCAGATTTGAATTTTGAATGAAATTTTATATATAGGATTGCTATAACATGTAGATGTGCATCTCGTATTTTGGTTGCAATCGGCTGCACCAAAAGTATATAAATATATATCGGCACAGTGAGCTCAGTTTCTTTATTCTTAAATGTTTGTAAACTGTGCAATTTTAGCTTTAAAAATGATTGAATTATGTTGTTTTTATCTTACGGTTAAGGTTTTTATGCCTTCAGTTAAGCTGCATCTTATAGTTGTAGAATTGTAAACAATTTAAAAGTTTTTTAAGTGCGGCTAAGCCTAATTTGTTTTGCTATAGCGGCCATATTTGTTTACATTTGAAACATAGCAGAATAGTGGATTTGTTGCCAATCTAGAAAAACTAATCTTCGCAACAACAAAATAACATCTTCTTTTATTATTGCACATTAAATTATGCTTAATTCATTCTGGAATTATCATTTAAGTTATTAAATTATCCCATATATTGACACAGCATAGCATCCACAACAAATTAAGTCAGTTTCTACTCCTTCAGTGTTTTTTCGCAAAGTGAGACCAAAAGTAAACTTTTTGTGCACCGAAAAATCTGCCGAATTGCTTGTTTTTTTAGTAGAAACTGGAATTTTAATTGTAAATTTTTTTAAAATTATTTTAATTGTGTTTGGTGTTTTATGTTTTTTTATATCTTTCAATTTTCAATATAGATATTTTGAGTTTTTCTGTATATTTGCCTTGTCGCGAACTGAGACTTGAATTAATTGAACGAAAAATATATCTCTAATGAAATTTGAGGAAATAAGTTTAAGACAGGAATGAATGCGTATAATTTAATATTTCGTACAAGGAAGTCATGCGGTGTACACATCAGATTTTAAACAGAAGGTTGCAGTGAGAGAATTCAGAACGCCTTGAAGGCAATTTTCGTTAACGAGACAAATTTCTGATGCATACATGTACTTAACTCATCTATATGTAAAAGGAGTTTCAATTTTGTGTGTGTGTGTGTGTGTGTGTGTTTGTAATTCATATAAATCAACAGTTTTATTCCTACCTTCATGAAATTGTGCTTGTCTTAACTTTCAAGAGAAAAAGCCCTGTCGACATGATTTCGAAAGACTGCTTTCGTCGAAAGTGCACAGTCGAAATGCTGTGCTCGTTGGGTCTTAGCTTTAGGTGGCCGTTACTGTGCTCGCGCTCTCAGTGGAAGTCATACTTCCTAAACAAGGAATAAATGCTAACAAAATGATGATCCAATATAGCAAAAAATTCCCGTTTTTCATTTAGAAAAATTACCCTTGAAGATAACTCACCCAAAGGAGACCTATCGTCTTATTTGCTGCAAACACTAAGATTAGATGATCACTGTAGTGTTTATAAACATGATGATTTGGTACGAACACTCAGTATTTAAAAAATAACAGCCTTCCATTACTATAATAATCTGTACTAAAGCGCTACGGAATATAACTGCCACCGTCCCTGAATGTCAGTTAGGCGGACAATAAAGCCCGTATTTAATTTCACCTTCTCATCACCGAGAACTTATTTAAAATGTTATTATTTTGGTAATGAATACAAGAGTGACACTTTGAGAGAAAACATTTTTAATAACGAAAATTGGGGAACGATAAAAAGAACATTTATCTCAAAATTAGGGTGGAAGCTGATGATGAGCACCTTTTTATAAATAACTAGTGTATTTTTATAAATAATTAATAAACTACTAGTGTAGTGTAAAGGGAAGTTACAATTGTTACTGAATTTAGGAGTAAATAGAGTTAAATTTCCTGGCTTTGTATCAAAGGGCAATCTCGATCTCTTATCTCACATGAACGCAGCTAAACAAATATTTGCGATAAGCTTTGTGTAACTCTTTGATTAAAAACTTCCTTTCAGCGCGACGAGGTGGCCGAGTGGTTAAGGCGATGGACTGCTAATCCATTGGGCTCTGCCCGCGTGGGTTCGAATCCCATCCTCGTCGAAGTTTTTATTTATAAACATTTAATTATACGGTAAATTAACTTTAGGGCAGGCAGAAAATTTTCTTCATTGTTCCAAATATTTTGGTGTACAGGAAAATCGTTCCATTTTTATCTTTCAGAGTATGCAGAAGATTCTCAATTACTGCAGCTTCACGACACCGAAGCTATCAAACATGACAGCTTCAGTTAACATATTTTGCTATTTCAACAAATGATTGTTTCAAGTAAATCATTTATTCTTACACGTTGTATTATTTATTTTAACAAAGCAGAAATGTAATTACAAGTATTAAAGAGTATATTTTGACATAAATTACATTTTCCAAAAGAACAGGAAAAAAATGTATTAGCCATAATAAACGCCAATAATTATTGATTTTATATATTTATTTTGTATACCTTAAAATACTCAAAGCCTAAAAACATCAAATTGTGCAAGTTCTTATTATGAAATCTCTATTTCGAGCCTTCAAAATGCTTCGAAACCTCTTTTTACTCTAATAAAGTATTTAATATGAAACATCTCTGGCATATTTTCAGAATACTTAATACGGTTTTACTTCAAAAATAAATATTTTATTGAAATTTTTTCTTTAATTTAAATTCATTTCCTATCAAATACAGACGGTGCAGTTTTAATGGTTCTTAGTAGGGAATATTTATTGTATATTTTTAAAACACTTTACAACGTGTCTTCCATTCGAAAAATGTTTTCAATCTAAAAAAGAATAGCTTAAAAAGATATCAAATGTCATAAGTGTTTATTACGAAATATCTCTTACGTCATATAAGAATCGAATTATTTTATAATGTAAATTTTTATTGCAAAAATATTTTTTTAATTATAATTAAAAAATAATATCCTAAAAGCATCATACAGTATAAGTTTCAGTAACACATATCTATTGTATATTTTGAAAATACGAGTACTTTACATTTTTTTATTCGAAAAATATTTTTCTTAATTTAATTTTTAATGTAATTTAAAAAATCTGATGTGTACACCACATGACTTCCGTGTACGGAATATTATATTATACGCCTTATTTTCTCGAATTTCATTAGCGATATATTTCTCATATAATTAATTTAGTTCTCACTTAGCGATAAAGCAAATATACATAAAACCTCAAAATATCTTCATTAAAAATTTTAAAATAAAGAAAAGTATAAAACACCCAATACAGTTAAAAAATTAAAAGAATTACAGTTAAAATTAGAGTTTCTACACAAAAATAAGTAAATCGTGCAGCAAGGCAGATTTTTTGGTGCACAAAACTGAGAGCTTACTTTTGGTCCCACTCGGCAAAAAGCCGTTGAAGGTGCAGAAACTGACTTAATTCACTACTCTGCTATGTTTCAAACGTAAATAAATATGGCTGCTTTGGGGGGGGAAAATTAGGTTTACCTGCACTTAAACAGCTTTTTAATTGTTGATAATGTTAAACTATTCCATGCAGATTAACTAAAGGCAGAAAACCTTAACCGGAAGATAAGAATAACATGCAGTCATTTTTAAAGCATAAAATACACTATTTATCAACACATAAAAATACAAAAATCTGAGCTCACAGAGGTGGGAAACAGAGTGGGTATATATATATAATTGCAACCAAAAAGGGAGGTGCACAGCTATATGTTATAGCAGTCCTATATACAAAATTTCAACGTTCTGAGGCTACAAGTTTGTACGTATGTATTCCGCATGACTCAAACTAGTAGTCAAACTAGGTACCTATATACGTATGTACTTACCTATGTACATACGTATGTATGTACTTACAGGTGTCACGAGAAGAATCTCTTCTGAATAAATTTTAAATCCTTTTTACAACCCGTTTTGGGAAAAAGAGATTTTCATTCCGTCCTTACCTACAGATGTCACGCAAAAGCATCGTTAAATTGCATTCGATAGTGGTCAAAATGGATATTTTCGTTCAAATATGATACCCGAAGATTTTCGCGATTACAATACTTCCTTTACTTTGTACAAGCAAGTAAAAATAGTAACCATGAGATTACATGATACAGGATTTTATTCCACTACATGTTTTCAAAATACTTTACAACGCGTTTTTTATTGGAAAATGTCTTGTTTATTTAAAATTTATTATTATTTAAATATAATTTAAAAATCACTTTTGATTACGCTGCAGTTAAGATTCGATTTCATCAGAAGCAAATTTGTTTTCTCATAGATTATGAATCCCAAAGTTTATGTTAAAAAAATGGAGCAAAAAGGGGTAGAAGGGACCTGATATCTTTAAGACAAAACCTTTTTACTTTTGAATAGTAATAGAAAATAATGAAAATTATGGCTTCATTTCAGCCCAAGACCACAGGAGACACATCTGGTACTCCTGAATTCCAGAGTGAAAGCGTTCTAACTCAAAGCTCGCTGTAAAACGAAATCTGAACTTTAATACAAAATTCTGTCATTAATGCAACTTTTTATTACAGTTAGTAAAACTGACATTATCGGAAACGATTCAGAATTGGGGAGTTCCCTTATTCACTTTATCTGGAAAGGAAAATCTGGATGTGTACATCACATGACTTCCTTGTACGGAATATTAAATTATATGCACTTCGCATTTCATTTAAAGTTATTGGATTGAATTAAATGTACTTCATCGATAACGCATAAACCACAATAGAATAAATGCTCTCTTTAAATCCACTATATTTGTTTACAATAACGACACTCTGGCGTTAGCTTCACTTAACAACGTTACATCTCATTCATTTTATAACTTAGAAGGCACAAAAATATGTATATCATCTGGAGAATTACCTAATCGTTGCCACATGTTCTATTCAAATACAATAATAAATCTAAAACCATGTGTAAAAGAAATTAAACAAGCAAACAAAAAGAAACAGTTTTTCACAGACGATTCAGTATTTCCCATTCATTTAATTCAGTTCTCACTTCGCAACGAGGCAAAAATACACAAGAACTCAAAATATCTATATTAATAATTATGAAGTAAATCTTAAACACTTATTTTCTCGAATAAATTTCAGAATGGATTAAGCATGAATAAATTCGCAATAATAAAAGAAAGCGTTATCTTTGTTGTTGCGAAGCTTAGTTTCTCTAGATTGGCAAGAAATCCGTTATTCTGCTAAGTTTCAGATGTAAACAAATAAGGCTTCCATGGGAAAAATGGTTAGGTTTAGCTGCACTTAAACATTTTTTAAATTCTTGATAATTCTATAATTCTTGCATGCAAATTTACTAAAGGCATAAAAGCCTTAACCGTAAGATAAGAACAACATAATTCAATAGTTTTCAAAGCAAAAAATGCACAGTTTACCCACATATATAAATAAAAAACTGAGCTCAGTGAGAGGAGTAACAGAGTGGATATATATATGCATATATTTATATACGTTTAGTGCGGCCGATTGCAACCAAAATAGGAGGTGCACATCTACATGTTATAGCTACTCAAATACAAAATTTCAACGTTCTGAGGACACTCGTTTTTGAGTTATGCGAAATACATGCATACATACGTACGTACGTACACACAGACGCCACGAAAAAATCGCTTCAGAATCCATATTAAATCAGTTTTATAATTTTTGGGGGAAAAACGGTCCTTTGTTCTGTCCTTACGCACAGATGTTGTAATGGTGTGTCCTTACACAAAAACATCGTTAAATTGCATTCGATAACAGTCAAAATGGATATTTTCTTTGAAATATGGCACCCGAAATTTTTCACGATTACAATACTTCCATTTTAGTTCATACAAGGAAGTAAAAAATGCGTGAGAAGCCTTGAATGGAATTCACCACATCCAAATACTTTCGTGAAGACGAATATTTAGAGAAAGACCCATCCCCTAAGTCCAGTTTTATCTGATCTCATATATTCGAAATATTAAATTTTCTTCAATCCTTGATACCATATTTTTGAATCATTTGTTATTTTACTTCATTTCATTTGTGGTGCACTTATTGAATTATTACTTAACATTAATTTAGCATAACTTGTTAATGCTTTATTTATTTCTTTATATTTGACCACACATTATTAATTGCATGATTTGTTACTATTTAATTTTATTTTTATTTCTGTCCTTCACTCCTGGCGGCGTTTCGTAGGTCTTCAACGCATGAAGCTTTAGTAACTGATTCCTGGTAAAAAATATATAATCTCGAAATTGAGACTAGATTATTTAACTACAACAATGTACACTTATGAATTACGGCTATTTGTTTAAAGACAGCGATGCGTTCATGGAAGACTTTCTAAAAGACCAATATTTATCCATATTTACATTTTACTCGAGAGAAACAACGAGAATCTATGCAGATATCCTTTCTAACTGCCACGCTGAGGATCCAAGGTAGGCTACCAATACCACCATTAGGCCTTGAAAATAGAAAAGAAAATGAACAATATTTTTAATTAAAAAAAGTTTGAATTTTATCCAGAAATTACAAACGATCTCTTTACTCATGTCGGAGAGAAATTCTATATTGAAAGCATATTTTAACCATTTTTTTAGTCTGAAAATAACAAAAAATATTTTTCACGCTGTTGTTCATGAAACTTGTTACACCTGGATGGAAAGCTAATATCAGGATCTTATTTATTGTACATATACAGTACAATAGGACAGAGACATGAATTATATTTCCTGTGAGTGGTTTGGAGTACGCAGCAAGTGGAATTCAGTTTATATCTGGTAGCAACAACGACTGTATTCCGGTACAACTTGGATTACAGATACCTGTATTTCATTGAATGCATCTTTAACTTCATACCCGTTTTCATCAGTTGAGATATCCAGTGAGTAGTGGAGTGCCAGTCGCTTGGAAAGCCATGCCCGAATGTTCGCAGTGAGTGAGAAATCTTAAAGATGTGCTGGCCGGTCCACAATCGAACTCCCTCTGTGTAGCGGCAAGATCAACATGCGGTACTGCAGTGCCTTGTTGAAAAATGCCATCTCTTAGGTCTCGAAGATAGGACATAGCCACGGATCTAACACGTCAGAAATGTAATTGCGGCTGTCGACATTACCAGCTATACAAAAAAGAGGTGGCCGGGTTGTGTACTTAACAAGCACACCAGATGCTGAATTCGCAGGACAATGACTAATGCAAGCTGGCAACTTTCGTTCTGCTTGGTACCTTCACACACGATTACGTCCAACATGCTGCAGCAGCATGATCGACGTATCCGTGTTCTGAAGATGGTCCGTGATATTCGTGACGCACGTATGCAGAACCGGGATTGATTTGAATAGACGACGTGGTGGCACTCCTGTATACAGTGTCATCGTTTGTCCCACCACGATCCGACAGATTGAGAGGACAGCGTGTCTGCTGGCTGGGCTTTAGTTGCCTGGGGACACTGAAATCCTGCATGGCATTCAGTATGTACCTCATGGATCCATCGATTCCCTATTCGCATAACAGTTATTGGATCCCAACCAATCCGACCAGCAATGTCACCGAAGGATAAACCGCACTTAGGATAGGCCACGATCCTGCCGTGATCGAACTTTGGCGTGTGCTAGCAGGAGTTTCTCCTTCTCACAGGAGGCACAACACGATCTTTAACCAAACAACCAACATTCATTTGCTATTTCCAAATAAGAAACTCGTTGGCAATCTTCTCATTCATATACAATGTAGAGAGCGTTACTCATATCAGCTTTGCAAGCATGCGGTGGAATGCTAATCATTTGTAAATCCGAGGATATTGTACCTTTCATGCAAATTTGTTGCATGCCGGCTTTAAGTTGTTGCAATTTTAATGGTCAGCAGTGTATAGGCAAATTTATGGTCCCAAGAAAAGAGTATCTTTCTAAATTTAAAAATGAATCAAAATAGATTTTAAAGATTACCTAAATAATAAATTGTCTTTCTCATAAGTATTAAAATTGTTGTATTTTAAAAAAGTATATAAGTCTTAACTATCATATTTTATCTCAAGTTCTTTAGAATTAGAAGATGCAGCATTGAATAGATTTTCAGCTGTTATACTGTTACTTAAATATTACAAAATGACTAAATATCGTTAAGAATTTCAAAATCTAGATTTTGGCAAATGTATTTTTTATGTCATCACTTCTGTCAACTTCAGGAAAACTTTTCATTTTATAAAATCTGCATGATTTCTAAAAGATCATCCGTTTTTAAAACTTTGCAGGAAAATATGCGAATGCCAAAAGTTCTCAAATAAACTATACAAAATACTTTTCATATTTAGAGACAAAATTTCTCTAATTGAGTATCATGAAACGAATGTGTGCGAACTGTTGACACTATATATTCGCCCAAACAAATACAACTTCAACAGACGAAAATTAACAGTTTTCTAGGCGATAATAATAGAATTTTAATGTATAATTTGTAAAATGAGTTACAAATTTTTAAAATGTTAAAACTGTTTAAATGTGTTAAAATATTTTATGTTATTATTACTGTTAATTTTGGACATTGGTTTTGCTTTAAAGTTGTGTGAGACCACAAAAACATTTCATTGGGTGTCTTGGTATGACCTGATAACTATAACAAAAGTTGTAATTTTTTATTACAAAACTTAATAGTTTTGCCGGAAAACTGAAATTTTATACCGTCTAGACTAATCAATTTGTTTTTATTGCTTTCTGATATCTTAGTGCTTTTCGTCTATGTCTTGGATATATTTTGATAACTGCGGCTAACTTCTATAGATTTAGGACTTATTGCGGGGTATATGCATATATTTGTTGCGATCAAAGATGGATCGATCGGAAGGTCCTGGAAAAAATAATGTAGGAATAAAATATTAATAAAAAAGAAAATCTGAAAGGTTTCAGATTTTAAATTACTTCCGAAGGGGGCGTTTTTTTAACATTTGGTGAGTTACCTTTATTTATTAAATATCATGTTCTTTGCACTTGAACCATAAAGTTCAGTTTAAGAGAAATATCTAAAAATAATTTAAATTGAGCATATCTTTAGAATTTCCTATACACAGTCTCATGCGATGGAGATATTTTTTTTAAAAGTAATAAAATGTTGCCATTGCTCGCTTTTAAATCGTTTGAGTTTGTTCATCAAAAACTCTTTAGAGATTTACAAAATATGAAATAGAAAATAAAACAAATTCCAAATTTCAAATTTGGGCTTCCAGATGCCCATATTTGCAGTAGGATTACGTCATTCAAAATTGGATGGCTCTAGGTACCGTTGTTTTATCACAGTGTGAGAAACATAGATATATTTATGCAGATTCTTCATTATTTAATTTCTTTAAATATAATATAGGGCGATATATTTGGTAGCAACAATTTGAAAAGAGAAACGGATATTCAGAGTGATTCAACGCAAAATCGCAAAACGAAAACAATAGTCCTTCAGGGACAAAGCTCCTTTGGACTAATAAATATGTATAATTATTAATACATTATGCATCATTTTAAGTTAAAAAGTGATATATATTAATATATGCAGTTCTGAAAAGCTAATTAAAAATTATAAATAAATACATACTATCATTAGGCCAGGTAGCGCAGGGGCTAGCGTGTCGCCCAGCAGCACCACAGGTCCGGGGTCCGATCCCCGGCCTGGGCCATGGCCAACTGTCCAACTAAATTCCCGAAGGTCATGGCTGGACAAGGTTGCCTCAGCCTTTGATCTCTTGAGTGGCTCGAGAAAGTGAGTACTAGGTTAGCTTGGGGACTAAACACCGCGGGTCGTGCTACAAGCTGACCACTTTGTCCAGGGTATATATTCATACACCCCAGGGTACGCGGTCAATAAAGCAGATATGCAGGCCATGTCTCGCCAAAGTCTGTTGCGCCATTGAGTTTAAATTATAGCCTGTTAATTAATATTTTAAATTAATTAATATTTATACATAAAAATGTGAAAATAACCCTCTCTAAAGCAATCCCGTGGTTTTAGATGATCTTGATCTCTTACAGAAATGGTCTTCTTAGAGAAGAGACGTTCAATATGAATGTTTATTCAAGTTCACATATATGTTGATTATATTCAGATGTGATCGTTTTAAGAAGATGCAGATCACAAGGGTCTTCACTTAGTAATAATTAATAATAATAAATTGAGTGCTTTTTACAACGTATCAAAAGTTGTTTCCTAACTTACAAAGCTCTCAAGATTCAAATGTGGAAACCAGTGATCCTAATTTACCGGGCGCTGAAGTTCAACATAACGTTTTCTAAATACACTCAGAAGAATGACATTAGATTACAATTTTGCAAATCTGTTAACACAAAGATAACTGAAATCTTCAGATTTTACATTACGCCCAAAGGGGCGTTTTTTTAAGGTTTTTCTGTATTATCTTTATTTGTTAAATATCATGTTCTTCGCACTTAGACCATAAAATTCACTTCAACAACAATATCGCAAAATAGTTTTTAAATGAGCATATCTTTCGAATTTCCGATACACAGTCTCACGCGCTGGAGATAAAAATATTTTTTTTTCGCACAGAGTTGCAATTGCTGGCTTTGAAATCGTTGAGTTTGCTAATCAAAAATTCGTTAAAGTGTTAAAAAATATGAAATACAAAATGAAACAAATTCCTAATTCCAAATTTGGGCTTCCAGATGCCTACATTCGGAGGAGGATTACGTTATTCAAAATACCGTGTTTTTATCACAACATACGTACATGAAGCATACGTAACATACGTACATATAACGTAACATACGTACATTTATGCATATTCTTCCTTATTTAATTTCTTTAATACAGGGCTCTGATATTTGCTGGCAACAATGTAAAGAGGGGTTCTTCGTTTATAGTGAATCAACGCAAAATGTTAAAACGAAAGTAATAGTCCTTCTGAGCAAATTTCTCCTTTGACTAATTATGCTTAAAAGCAACTTCGGACTGGCGCAGATTTTTAAATAAAATTTTATTTAAATTGTACCACAAAGTTTCTTTTTTTGACAATTTTAATTAATAAAAGCTACGTAATAATCAACTTTCAAAAACTGTATTTTTAACTTGTTGAAAATTCCGCTAATTTAAAAACCAGTACAAGTGTAGGAGTATTTATCGCTAAAGTATTTATTACAGTTGAAAGCAAACTCGACCTAAAAATTTCGGAAAATAAATTTAAATTCATTACTGGAATAATGAAGTCGTTACAATGCGATCATAAATTCCACTCTCTTCTGATAAGTTTCGAGATAGCTGGGAAGCACATTTCAGCAAAATTGTACGAAATTGTTTGTGGGTCTGAAGGGTTTGGAGAAAAATTTAAGTTTTAATTATTCAGTTTGCTTCGTTTTTTCATTACAACAAAAATCGGTTTTTTAGTGAGGAACAAAACTCAGTTTTTTTCAATGCAAAATATGAGAGATTTGAGGACATCTCTATTACTGAAATTTTTATCGTTTATGAAGTTTTGTAAACTTCGAATAAAATTATAATCCAATGGTTCATGATCAGGGTTGTGTGGGGGATGTGACATCTATTCCCAGCCAAGCTCCAATAATTTCATACATATTGAAGGCCTGGCATTGTCATGGTGGAACATGACTCCTTTGTGATTTGCCAACTCTGGCCTTTTCCGGTTGATTGCTTCTTCCAGTTTTATAAGTTGTCGGCAAAAAACATCTGAGTTGATCGTTTGGTAGCTTGGAAGCAGGCCAAAATACGCAACACCTTTATAATGCCATAAAATTGATAGCATGACCTTTTCATAGTGCAATTTAGCTTTTGGTGTGGTTTGTGCTGTTTCATCATGGTTGAACCTTGATCGTTTTCGATTAATATTATTACAGACGATTCACTTTTCTTGCCCAGTGATAACTTATTAAAAAAATCTGATGTGTACACTGCATGACTTCCTTGCATGAAATATTAAATTATGCACATTTTACATTTCATTTAAACTTATTGGACTGAATTAAATCTACTTCGACAATAGCGCATAAACCACAATAGAATAAATGCACTCTTTAAAATTCACTATATTTGTTTACCATAGCAACACTCTGGCGCTAGGTTCACTCAGTAGCATTATATCTCATTCATTTTGTAACTCAGGATGCACAAAAATTATGTATTTCATTTGGAGAATTACCTAACCGTTGCCACATGTTCTATTCAAATACTATAATAAATCTAAAACGATGTAGAAAACAAATTACAGAGAAAAGATGAACAAAAAAAAAGAAAAGAAACAGTTTTTCACAGACGATTCAGTATTTCTCATTCAATTAATTCAGATCTCACTTCGCGACAAGGCAAAAACACTTAAAAAGTCAAAACATCTACATTAAAAATTACGAAGTAAATCTTAAACACTTATTACCTCGAAAAAATTCCAGAATGGATTAATGGATTAAGCATGATTTTACTTTAAAAAATAAAAGAAGGCGTTATCTTTGTTGTTGCGAAGCTTAGTTCCTCTAGATCGGCAACAAATCCACTATGCTAAATTTCAAATGTAAACAACTATGGTTGCTATAGCCAAAAAAATTAGGCTTAGTCGCTCTTAAAAAGCGTTTACATTGTTGATAATTCTACAACTATAATATGTAAATTAACTAAAGGCATAACAACCTTAACCGGAAGATAAGAAGAACATGATTCAATTATTTTTAAAGCAAAAAATAAAAATACACCATTAACAAACATATAAGAAAATAAAAAAACTGAGCTCACTGAGCCGAGTAGCAGAGTGGATAAATATATTTATATACTTTTGGTGCCGCTGATTGCAACCAAAATTGGAGGTGCACATCTACATGTTATAGCAATCCCATATACAAAATTTCAACATTCTGAGGCTATTCGTTTTTGAGTTATACGAGATACATATATACATACGTACGTAAGTACGCACAGACGCCACAAAAAAATCTCTTCAGAATCTATTTTAAATCAGTTTTATAATTTTTTTGAGGGAAAAGAGTCCTTTATTCTGTCCTTACGTACAGATGTCACGCAAAAGCATCGTTAAATTGCATTCGATAGCGGTCAAAAGGGAGATTTTCGTTGAAATATGATATCCGAAATTTTTCGCGATAACAATACTTCCTTTTTACTTCGTACAAGGAAGTAAAAAGAGGCGATTGCATTGCGTTTGAAAGGCGTTGATTTGTTGTGTTAAGTGAATTGTTTTCAACTCATTCGGAACCAAAATATCGAGCTTCTTATCGAGCCCAGAACGTCTTGTGTGACTTGTGTTCTGTTAAGTAATCAACACCATAAGCTTCACATATTTCTTTGTGAGTCTCAGTCGCTTTCTTGCCTTTATGAAAGTAATAAAATAAAATATGTCAAAAATATTTATTTTTGCACCCCTTCTTAAAGTAAAGTAACAACTGTAAAGAAAAATACACTGAACCTGTTTCTCTAGCAAACGTAAAAGAATCAGCTATCAAATTATTTTAAAGTAAATGTTACAGTTTACGTTAAGTAAACTTTGGCACCCCATGTTAAAGTAAACTAACAGTTTTAAATAAAAATACATGGAATTTGGTTCTATAACAGCTTAAAAGAGTCAGCTAGCAAATCTTAAGAAAAATAATTATAATGTTGACAGAAGAGTAACAAAATGAACATAACACTAGCTATTTCTGGAAACCGAAATTACTTTCTTGAAAACAAATTACTTATCGAAAAAATGATCAGGGCTGTAAATATTTGTACTTAGAAAGGTGCGATGTTTTATCACTAGATTAGAATTACAAAATCATTAAATATAACTATCCGAAAAGCTCTTACTGGCGACTCTGATTTGATGTCAAATGGAAAAAAAGCATACGCATACGACCATAGAAAAAAAGGAAAGAACGTTTTTGGACCGGATAATTTGATTAAAGCGAAGCAGATTATGTGTATTGGGCTAAGGAAAGGCATGATTTTATAATGAGCCTTCCAAGAGAAACTGGCTCACGTTACAACCGAGGAAAAGACGAAAACGTCTATATTCACCTATATATGGATGCCATTCGCAGGGATGAAAACGCTCATGTAATTTTACTTACTGAAGTTGTATATCTCAGGTTCAGGATAAATTAGATTTTTATTATTATATTAGACAAAATTTTATTTTTATTATTAGAATTTTCTTATTTTTGTTATTATAAAAATTTTCAAAAAAATGACATTGATATTTCTTTCCACACAACTTTTTAAAAAAAGACGATATTTAAAAGACGATATTTCGGGCAATCTACACTTTTCCCTTGATCATTGCTTTCCTTTTGTTTCAGATTCAGTACCGCGTATAAATTCTACCACTTTTCGTAAAAGAAAATTGTATGCTGCATTTTATTTCAAATTCTACGAAATTTATCATAGTGTTACAACTTAATCACAGCATAGAATATTTCTGAACTTCTGAAAATTTGAGTTACTGTTATTTAAAATTTTTTATTTTTATCAGTAAACAAAATATTTGAAGGAAAAAATGTATAATTTTTTAAATTTATGAATATAACAATATAAGTTATATTTCAGACAGATATTACGTGAAAATTTCTTTTCATATGCTGAGAACAATTTCACAGAAACAAATTTTGGAGCAGGAAAAAATTTAATAACAGAACAAAGATGATTGAATTAATTTCCTTCATAGGAAAAGAGAAAGACAAATTTTGTAAAAAAAATATGCACGATTTTCTCTCTTCCGACAGCGCACCGCATTACACGAGGATTCTTTTGAAGAGCTCAAAGACAACCCAATTAAATTGTTTTTGATGGAGAGCAGCCTGTCAGGGCTCCAAGTGCCGGATCGTGACAATCCAGGAGCGGAAGCCCGGACTGTTACGTCGTTTAACCGGATTCTTAATCATGGTAAATAAAGGCAGTGCCGGTTATAATGATGTAATTGCGTCCCAATCAGCCGGTTCTAAACCGGTTAGGGTTAATGAGGGAAATCATTAATTAAGGGAAGGAGGTGAAATCGAATTCGAGACACTGTCAAGTCAATTAGCGTTTTATAACGCGTGTGGCAAAATAAGCACGTCCAAGAGTTGAAATTATGAGGGGCCGGAAACACATTGCAAAATATTACTTCCTGTAATACTATGTAATAAATAATCATTTAAATTATAATCGGAAAGCATCAAGTAATGATGAATACGTTCCCTCAAAAAATATCTGGAGATTAATTATTTTTCAGATGAAGGTAATCATTTAAAAGATTTACAGATATTTTGTCACCGAAGAGTTGAATGAAAAGGGAGCATATGCCGAAAATGGTAATAATTTTCAAGTTAAAAAAATGTTTTAAAATCTTCGTTTTGAAGAAATGCAAGAAATAAGTCCAATTACTCACTTTTGTATCTCATGCTTAAAAGAATGCTGCATGCATTTGTTGAAGACTGGAGCAATAATAAACCATTTCTACTGATTTTAAGGGAAAATAAAATACATGAAGCTCCTACATATGACTTTTAGCCATTAAATAATCATAGTAAGTAAAAGAGACTTTATGAACACAGTATTAAATTCCAAGCGAAATAATACATGTTGCGTGACTGGGATTTTAGCAATATTTCTATGTTTATCCCAGAACTGGAATTATGGAAGCTTGAACTATTTATTACCCTGAAGCTTGTGCCGTTTTTGCACTAGGCAACTCACGTTACCTTTGATCATAATTAGATGATCACAATTAGATCATGTTTAGATTATCATAATTTTAATGCTTTAAACAGTATTATATAATAAATAGTTTTATATTTCTTGTATTATCTCTACATATAATAAAACAAAGAGTCTCTGTGTGTGGGGGGTGGGGGTGGGTGGGCGTGTGCGTGTGCGTGTGTGTGTGTGTGTGTCTTTCGTTCGTGCTGCGAGTAAGCTAATAGACCCAGGGCCACGAAATTTGGTACATAGGTGTATCTACACAAGAGCCAGTCCACCTCGAAGCGATTTTTTCGAAATTCGAATTAGAATTTTTTTTATTTCATGTTTTGTGACCAAATCGCGTCATTTTGAGACATAATGGGCTACAGGAAAGCGAGATTTCACTCTATGCATTTCATTTTTACATCGTAGTGAAGCGTAGACACTTAGCTATTTTACAAACTTAAAATAAATTTCGTATTTCAATAAATCATTTAAATACGAATTTATTTAGTAAGGTGAGCTTAACACCTTTTCGGCGGAATTTTTTTTAAAAAAACTTATTTTAAAAAATGTGCTGTTTATTTTCCTTTGATTTTTGGACACGTTGAACTTTAATCCTTTCGACTCCTTTTAAAAAAAGAATATTGGAAAAATAATAATATTTTGTATTTTTTTAAAATTTTTTAAAATGAAGCTTCCGAATACACTTCTCACATCTCAGATAATTTAAAATGTAGTTTTGGCAACAACTTTCCTTTCTTATTGTTGTTGATAGATTTTTGATGAAATTGCATCATTTTGAATAGTTTCATTCTTTTAAAAATTTCGGTTTGGCAACAATTTTTCATCGTATTTCTTATGTTACTGTTTTTAAGAGACTGAAAAGTTTAAGAAATTAAAAAGTTGTTTCTTTTTGCAACGGTAAATTGTTTAATTACTTTATTAGGATAATTAACATTTGTATCAAGGGATATTGCTTATTTCATTGTAATATTTTATACAAGTTAAATGGCTGCGATGTGACTGCTGACACATTTCCTCAGAAGATTACCTAAAGTATCATAACATTTCAAAATTTCAGAAAAAGGATCATTCAAACTATCGAGTAAGAAAATGTTTAAAAAATTTTAATTTTATTGTAGAATTTTTATATAATTTTTTATGTTGTCATGGTGGTGCTTAAGAACGGGGATATAAATTATGCTTTAACAAATGTTTAATGCACATCTCATGCAATTAATTTGCTAAAAATTCAAGATGTATATGTTTTTCTGGAGATACATCAGGGCCGTATACAAAGGAGGGTTGAAATCTTAACAAAGAGAAAAAGTTGGAAGAACTTACGCGGCCATAGGTCCCAGGTGTGTCTTTTAGGCATTTTTCTGGTACGTTTAAAAGTCAGACGAAGGCTGGCCGCATAGCGGCTAGTATTAATAATAAAATTAACTGTAAGTGAAGGAAAAAAACTTTGATTTTTGAACTATTAATAGTTAGAAATGAATGGCACTTGCTATACAATGTTGAAAATTAATTTAATAATAAATAAAACTTGGCGGAATACTTAAGTCAAATTCTATGTTTTCCAGAACGCTTTATTTGTAGTTATGTTAATCTCATTTGTTTGCGCTAATCAGGACAAGCCCACGAATTTTTACAATTTTTTTTATAATTGCATGAAGTACAAGATTTTTCCTATCTTTGCCAAGAGCCTTGGGCACCATACAGGTGACAGTACGATTTTGCTCATTCCCTCCCGCGATTTTGAAGAGGAACACCCCGTGGGATAGGTCTAAGGGTCTCCCACCCCTCTTCTCCTGTCACCAAAACACTAGAGAAGACATTTCGCTTGCCGCATATTTTAAATGCCTCCACACCGCTCAGACACTATACATTTATAAATATGCATACTTCCTCCGGGATTCAAGCCCAGGCTCTTCGATACGGCAGTCAGCGTCTCTAACTTCTATACCATCTGGGCGGCACGCTTTACTTGTGAAAGATTTTACAGCAAATACTGTTTTAAATGCAACTACTTTTTTTCTTCGAGAAAATTCTTTCAATTATTGACGATAAAAATTTCAAATTTATTTATGCACGAACTAGCTAATAACATTCATGCCTGTTTTAAAATATTTCGAAACATCAGAACAGGATATCCTCACACATTTTTAAGGAGCTTGAACCAAAAGAGGAACATTTCGGTATGGTCTGCGTGCACAGCTGGGAGAAGAAAGCTAATATGTTTTTCATAGGGCTCACAAATTTTCTGCAAACTGAAAGAGATATACTACGTTATAGTATATCTCTTTCAGTTTGCGGTACGTAATTTACAACAACGTCCTGTGTAAGCAAAGAAACATAGACCCAAATCGAGTACATACTGCTGTTTGGGACAGTACTGCACTCGGAGTACAGTACTTCACAACGTTTTTCTAGCTCTCACTTCCAAGTCATTTATTCTGACTTAACCGTTTTCAACTGTAAGATTAGATTTGCTTAGAGCAGCGATCCTGGGCCGCTGGTCCGCAGGAGAAAAATAGGTGGTACGTAAAGAAAAAAAGTATTTCAAAAACTATTAAATTTAAAAATTAAGTACCCCAACATCCTGTTTAAGTTTTCTCTCTGAGACTCATAAATTTATGCGATCTGAACTTTCTTCAAGGTCGCCGCTCATAGACTTTAGAAAAACAATCCGTTTTTATTTTCACAAATATTCTTTTAACCATAGACGTAACAAAATTGGTCAGAAATGATGATTTTAAAAGGAGTAATAGAAATGGATGTTATATATATTATGAAATAAAAATAAGTTTCTATAAAAAGATAATAATAGTATCTCATTAATTCTTTTAGGAGGTGATCGATTTATTAGCCTGTTTACACTTTATATCTCCACCATTTACGGGCTCACATTGCTCTATTTTCAATTAGAATAATTTTTTAGATCGATTTGCTGTCTCTAACAGTAAGTATTTTGTCTTCTTACGAATTCATAAAATGGCAAATTCCATAAAAGTGACACTTATTCAAGAAATAAAACACAGCGAGTATTTCCCATTGCAATTGGATGAAAATACCGATATAACGAGCTTTGTTTCAATAATTAGTTTACATACGTTTCGAAGAAGATAAGCGAATTGCCGAAGAGTATTTATTTTGTGAATCTCTTCGTAATAGAGCAACTGAAAATGAAATTTTCAAAGTAATTGACGAATTTATGTCTCAGAATGATGTTCCTTGGAATAAGAGCATTCATTGCCATGTGCAGTGATGGTGCTCGGGCTTTAACATGAAAACATTTCGGTGTTCTTTCTCAAATAAAAAAAAAAGCCAGGCCTGAAACTGAATTTATTCACTGCTCCATTCATCGTATAGCTTTAGAATCCAAAACAACCCCAGAAAATGTGAAAATCATTTTGAATCAAGCTGCCAAGCTTTAAATTCAAGAATCTTTTAAGATTTTATGCCAAGAGATAAGCGCTGAACACGAAACGCTTTTGTTGGGTCCCTTAATACTCAGTTGCCCTTTAAAAGGAGGAGTATATAAAGTATTTCTCCCCGCCTTCTTAGCATACCTTTGTGGTGTAAGGGTCAGCACACTCGAAGAGTATTCGAGAGGTCCGAAGTTCGAGTCCCGGGGGCGTAATGGCAAACCGCACATTGAGTTGATCAATGTTAACAAATTTCGCTTATTGCGCATACTCAATAATGTACCGTTGGCGTGGGAGAAAATACTGGCGAATAAAAATAAACAACCCTAGACAAGCCTGTTCGTCATGTAGGCCTTAGCGACTCTTTACGATTGCAATATTATGGACACTTTTTTCGTGCTTATTGCACTTGCATCTGTTTATTTTCATTTTGGTTTATTTTGTTCATAAACATTACATTTAATATCAATTATTTGTAATAATGTCTTTGGCTTTTAATTCTTTGGCTCAGTAATTTAAACTAGGTATATTCCTTAAGTTGTTAAAGTATTTATAAATGGAACGCATGGTAAATAATCGATTGCTTTTATTCCTCAGAAGTACAATCAATAAACATTCAGCTCAAGTACAATCAATAATGAACATCATATTTTGTTTCCTGTTTGATAATCCTTCTTAAACGAAAATTTGAGGAGTTTATAATCGATATTTACACTCTAAGTAATGAAGCAACGTACAACCTAACAAGTTTTAAAAACCCGAACTGTTTACGCCCAGATAACAGAATATCAACCATATACCATTTTTATCTTCTTTTAAAATGACGCCAAAGTTGTAATTGCGCCATATTCTCTTCTGGGCATGCGCAATGTGCATAATTCGTTTAACATTGTTCAACTGAATGTACGGTTTGCCATTACGCGTCCCGGGGAGGGCATTGCTCATTTTTCCCGTCTTCTGCTTCCAAAATATCCTAATGTCTCTATTATGTACAATGTGTTGCCCCTGCTTGCATTGAAATACTTGAGTTTCTTAATCAAAAATTCGTTAAAGTTTTATAAAATATTAAATAGGTAATAAAACAAATTCGAAATTCAAAATACGGGCTTCGAGGTGCCCATATTCGGATGGAGGGTTGCATTATTCAAAAATTGATGGCTCTAGGTATCGTCGTTTTTCACAGTGCGAGAAACATTCATACGCTCATGCAAATTCTTCATTATTTAATTTCTTTAAATATAATACAGGACGATAAATTTGGTGACAACAATTTCAAAAGTGGCATAGCCGTTTATAGCGATTCGACACAAAATGTCACTTCGAAGCTTAGGCCCTCTGGGCTAACGCCCCTTTGGACTAAAAAATAACGATAAAAAATCCGAATCTAAAATGAAATCCTATTTATTCGATTATGGCAAGCATGCGAAGGCTATCTGTCTAAAAAAGAAATGCATTTTTGGAGAACTTTCTAACGAAAACTGATTCGTACTTCTGTTACAAACGAGGAAAATCATGGAAATCACTTACAGCCAGGGAAAAGAGTAAATGAAATATAACAATTAAATATTAGAATGATAATTTACAATTGAAAAATATAAAATAATAAGTTAAGATGTAAGCCATCCACTACTATGTTGTTTATCACATCAGCGGATTTAATCCATAAAGTAAAAGTGAACTACGATTCAGTTTCATAAATAAAATCCCAGTCCCACTGAAAATGTTATTCTAAAATTTTGAGAATACTTTTTAACAATACATATGCATCATTAATGCATGTATGCATTGCAGAAAGGAAAAGATACCATCACATCAACAACATTGCTCTATCTTCAGGAAGGAAGTAGACAACTCGTGATCTGAAAAATGATAATTCAAGAAGTGTAAAATTTCGTCATTCTCGTGTTCAGAGCATATTTACACAATTGCACCATTTATCAAAGACATTAATGGAGACATTCTTTTGTTAGAATAACTTAAAGTGAGAAAGATGACAGAATGATAGAGATGAATCTAAGTTTTTTCGGGTTTCTTCATTCTTGGTAGATTGATTAATGGGATTTTTCTCCCAGTTTTTTAGTTGTTTCGCTATGGGGTAATTTCCCTTACAAAATAAGTTGAGTTCGAATTGACTACATTGGTGTGAAAAAAAGCACTTTTTGCGGGTCAAGAAATTCATTCTCATTCAAGATATTTTATTTCAGAATTACTTTTTCTCTTTATTGTATATCGAAAAGAATTTGCTATTTATTTTCAACAAATTTATTATCCTTGTTTGCGATTACACATTGAAGTATTTTCTTTGTTATCTGAAATGAATGTGTCTTTACATTTGATCATTCAGACCAATTTCTAGCAGATGATTTTTTCTTCTTCTTTTCTCTTTTATATAGCTTCGTTACATATTGCACTAGTTACGTTAGGAGTTTTAGAAAAATATAATATACTGATACTCAGAAGGGCCAAAAAGCCTTGTTTGACATGGCAGATCTTTTAGATTGAAACATTCATATAAAAGCGGAAATAGGCAATAGGATTGTGGGTTAAACTGTGGCAATGGAAGTATTACTCCGATTGCAATTGTTAGATCAGATTGCAGACGAAAGTCATTGACTAAAAGCATCATATGTGCGCAAGAGATAAAGCAAAAACTAAAATACAGAAACATAAAATGATTTATTTCAGAAAAATGTCTTGAAGAATTAACAGCCATTGCGACTATAATATAAAGAAATCCCCGTCTATGCATTATATAAAGGTTTAGATATCGTTACTAGCGTACCAACTTTCTAGCTAAAAAGAATCATCAGTGCATAGAAATCGCCATAAAACTCTTAGATAATCATTTACTGCCAGATAACATAGAAGACATCATTATTCCAGTAAAATATTTTGACCATTTTTTATTATTTGAAAATTAGAATTTTTCATTCGGAACCGACAGTGCTATGAATAGATTTAGAAAAATGGAAAATGCTCTGGTGACGGAACATTCAAGTCATAATCATCAAAGTTTAGTCAGCTTTACAGTATTTCGGTAGATGTTGGAAGTTCAGATGATGTAACAAATATAATGCTACTTATATCAGGTTTTAATGAAAGTTTTCAGCCACCGCAAATATCGTTTGCGCAAACAGTTCGCGTTGGTATGTTTAATCATACTTTGTCAAACGATTTTCGGTATTTGAAAGAAAGAAACTTGCTTTAGAACACTATGTTGTGATATTTGTAAAAGGATATCGTTATCATTGAATACAAGTGTCTGAAATGGAACTATCAGGCTACCACATTAAAACCGTCATTTACTTCCAATAAAGATTAAAGAAATACTGTGCCACATACAAAAGAATAAAACAGACAATCCGGGATTTCAAAAACGGGAAAATTTCCATTGGAAAATGTTTAGAAAATATTAAGTTACGTTAGAAAATTTTAAAAACTGAATAATCAACTTCAGTAGTAAGCTGTGTTAAAAAAATTTAGAAACTGAGTAATCTATTTTGATATTAAGATACGTTGCGAAATTTTAGGAAATGCATAACAAATTTCAATGTAATAAACATTAGGAAAGAAGTCCGTTTGTTGCGTTTGTAAGTATTGCCTTATTTTACCTTATAAGGTATTTCTCTCGCCTTCTTCGCATGCCTTCGTGGTATAGTGGTCTGCACGCTCGATGCATAACCGAGAGGTCCGTGGTTCGATTTCCGGAGAAGGCGTTGCTCATTTTTCATGTCTAATGATTCCAAAATAACCTAATGTCTCTACACTAGCGCCCGAACTAAAAAGGGTAGTGGATGATGATTCTCCACCACCGCGATTTGGCGATTGGGTCCCCAAAACCCCAGTCGCCCTTTAAAAGGAGGAGTATATAAGGTATTTCTCCCGCGTTTTTCGCATGCCTTCGTGGTGTAGTGGTCTGCATGCTCGATGCGTAACCGAGAGGCCTGTGGTTCGATTCCCGGCGAAGACGTTGCTCATTTTTCATGTCTGATGCTTCGAAATAACCTAATGTCTCTACCCCCTTAATAAAATGGCAGTGTAATTAGCATTTTACTTAACTATTTTATATTTTTTCTAAAATTACCTTCTAAAACACTAAAGAAATTTCAGTGCATTCTGTTGGTAGGAGCAAACTGCTCTTAAACTAGTATATACAGTGGCTCCCAAAAGTGTTCGTACACTTATGATTTTCATTGAAATAGGGCTCTATCCATTAATTAAAAGTAAACGTTCTGAATGAGATTTTAATAATGAGATCTCTAATCTATTCGTAACAAATTTACATGAAATATTTTTTAAATATAGAGAAACTTTATTTTTAAGAAATTAATAATAAAAAAATGACAAACATTTTATCTTACAAAAGTCTTCGTACACTTCAAAAAAATCTTGATATATTAATAAATATTTTCATTTTTCGTTAAATTAATATTTAGTAGGATATCCTTTAGCATTCACAACAGCTTTTAAACGTCTGGGAATAGGTTTTACTAGTTTTTTTTTTTTTTTAATTTCTGTATCAATGTTCATCCATTCTTCCATCATGACTGAGTTCGCTTTTCGTTTTGATATCGTGTTTTCGTTTGATATCTCTAACCTCCAGTTCTTTTCAAATGTGCTGTTCTATGGGGTTTAAATCTGGCGACTGAGGTAGCGTTTTCAAAACCTGTGGACAATTATATAGACACCACAGGCGAACATTGAGAGCCGTATGCTTAGGATCGTTATCATGATTCAAAATAAAGTTGTTTCCAATACCCAAATTTTGGGCTGATAAATTTAAATTGTCTCTTAAAATATTTAAATAAAGACAATGATTCATTATGCATCAATAAATACCAAATTAAATAGTCCTGATGCTGCCATGCACCCCCACACAATAACACCTCCACCGCCATGCTTAACTGTTCCAACTAAGTTCTTAGAATGAAGTTTCTCATTTTATCTTCCCCATATAGTTATTCGACCATCGGAACCAAAAACGTTAAATTTGCTTTTGTCAGCAAATAGGACATCATTCCAGTACGTTTCGGGTATATTTATCATTGATTTTGCGAATGAAAGCCTAAGCGTTGTTTTTCTCACTAACAAAAAATGTTTTACGGGCAGAACGCCCACGTAATCCAGCTTCTCTGAGAACTCGTCGAACAGTTTCAGGTGAAATTGAAGTAGAAACCTTTGCATTAAATTCTGCAGAAACTTTTACAGCATTCAAACGTGGGGTTTTCACAAATTTTCTAATAATAAATCTCTCATAACGTTTAGTTAACTTTCTCGGTCGACCTTTTCTCACCTTGTTTTCAATCCGATTTTCTTCTTTAAAGCGTTTTATTGCATACTACACTGTAGAATGGGATAAATTAATTACTTTAGCGATATTTCGAATTGATTGACCACTACTATGGTGAAACATTATCAATTTTCGAATGCTGTTTGTAATTTCTTTACGACTGAGACCCATTTTTCAATAATAAATAGAATATTATGAAGTAAACAATAAAAAATTAAAGCAAGCGATTTTTTAAATGCCAGCGCAATGAAAAAATTGAAAAAAGCGGCAAATGATAATTCTAATATTGATTTTATTTTAAAATATTTCAGTCTACGAAGACTTTTGTGAGATAAAATGTTTGTCATTTTTTTATTATTAATTTCTTAAAAATACAGTTTTGCTGTATTTAAAAAATATTTCATGTAATTTTGTTACGAATAGATTATAGATCTTATTATTAAAATCTCATTTAGAAAGTTTACTTTTAATTAAAGCTCTTTAATTAGAGCTCTATTTCAATGAAAATCATAAGGGTACGAAAACTTTTGGGAGCCACTGTACTATAAATACTAATGTAGAGAATATTAAACTAACGTTTACTTAACGTATTTTATACTAATTTATGAGCACTTCCAAAACCTGATAGGCATTCCGTCGCATTTGTTACTAATTATATTAAAACATTCTTAGCGAAATGGAGGCCGATGCTATTTCGGATGAAATGTAAAATTACAATCACTTCGGAAGGCTAAGTAATTGTTGCAAAAAATTATAAGAATTTATATGCATTATTTGAAGACCTTTTTCGTAACTTATTGAGCTTAATGCTATTTAAAATAGTTTTGTAGCGGCACATTACTTCGTACGATTACTTCGTACAGTTGCACGAAGTAAAGGAAATACTGTAACCGTGAAAAATTTCGGTTATCATATTTCAAGGAAAATATCTATTTTGAATGTTCTCGAATCCATCAGGATGACTTTTTGCTGGATGTCTGTACATACGCAAAAAATAGAGTGCGCGTTTTCCCCAAACAGATTGTAAAATGGATTTAAAATGAATTCAAAAGGTATTTTCTCGTGACATCTGTACACACATATGCTTGTATATTTGTATTTATGTATCTCGCATAACTAAAAAATCTGCTTGTACACCACATGACTTCCTTGGGCTGAATATTAAATTATACGCATTTTTTCGTGCATTTCATTTACACTTATTGGATTGAACTAAATCTACTTCGTCGATAGCGCATAAACCACAATAGCATAAATGTGAACTCTTTAAAATTCACTATATTTCTTTACCATAGCGACACACTGGCGCTAGGTTCACGTAACAGCGTTACATCTCATTCATTTTATAACTCAGAATGCACAAAAATTATATCATCTGAAGAATTATCTAATCGTTGCCATATGCTCTATTCAAATATTATAACAAATCTAAAACGATGTTTAAACAAAATTAAACATAGAAAAAAATAAGCAGTTTTTCACAGAGGATTCAGTATTTCTGATTCAGTTGATTCAGTTCTCCCTTCGCGACAAGGCAAAAATAAAACTCAAATAAACCCATAAAAACTCAAAATATCTTAGAAGGAAATCTTAAGCAATTATTTCCTCGAATAAATTCCAGAATGGATTAAGCACGATTTAATTCGCAATAGTAACGGAAGACGTTATCTTTGTTATTGCGAAGCTTAGTTTTTCTAGATTGGCAACAAATCCACTGTTCTGCTATGTTTCAACTGTAAACAAATAAGGCTGCTATGGTAAAAAAAATTAGGCTTAGCCGGACTTAAGCAACTTTTAAATTGTTGATAATTGTACAAATTTTGCATTAGAATATTTTGAGGAAATAAATTTTATTGGTGTGCAGCAAATAATGTGTATAATTTAATAGGCTGTACAACGACGTCATGTGGTGTCCACATCAGATTTTTATTATGTAAGAACTAAGTAATTCTATTCGCAAACAATTTTTGTAGTTTTTTTAAATTAGGAGAAAACTAAGTCATCTCAAATTATTTAATTGTGAAATGCGAAGACATTATTAAAATGATATTTTTTTATTATATTAAAATAATATTTATTTTGTTCCAGCAGTGAGGATGAAGCAAGCTTCAAATAAGTATTAAAAATTTCAGAAAACGAATTAAGAAACATTCTACGAATTTGCTTCAAAATTTCATTTGAAATAGAATCAAGCCCCGAATCTTTATCGGATTAAAAATTTTCAATAACACGGTTATTTACAGAATTATTAAAAGCAGACACCTAATTAGCAAAGTAATTAACGGAAATTACAGTCTGAATTAGACTTTGAAACGAATTAGCAATACTAAAAGTATCGTGGGAAAGCATCTGTTAAGAACTTCGCTTGTTGTTTCTTATAGAGACGTTGAGTTATTACCAGATTGGTGACAAATTCTAGTAACGTCAGTTCTTTTCATAAAGTTTGGTTTTATTCTATTTGTAATGCGATAACTGCTTTGTAAATACCGGGTGAGTCAGAAATTCGTACGAAGTTCAAAAATTCGTAATAAAAGAAGGAATGCACGGAAAATTTTTCTGGTTGCGCCAATATGGTCAGAAAGACATTCCATGTGAAAAAAAAATGTTTCCACAGGTAACCGACAAAGGGCGCTTGCACGTCATACTGAGATGTTTTATGCAAATCAGGCTATCAATAAAACATTTGGCTGGAAACGGCTCAGTCATTCGAAGCTTGCAACATGCCTTCTTTACCAGATCGGGCGTTGGTGGTTAAATTGTTCTACAAAAATGGTGAATCCACAACTGTAACATTGCGAAAGTTTCGCGCAGAGAAAGGACTGAAGGCTTAAAAAAAGCCTTATTTCATTGAATGAGATACGGAATTTAGTTTGACGTTTTGAGGAAACGGGAAGTTTGGAAGATTGTCAACGAAGTGGCAGACCACCCTTGAGAGCGGATCGTGTGCATGTGGTACAAAGTGTCATGAAAGATATGGCAGCCGAGACATCAACGGAGAGTAGCAGTGCTCGTGAAGCCGAGAGAAGAACGGGGATTCCGGAAGCGTCGATTCAACTTATTCTGCACGGATTGTTGGATCCGTATCTGTACAAAATCCAGCGACTTCGCCAGTTATTACTGGCAGATACAGATGCAAGACAAAAGTTTGCTGCATGGAAGCTGGCACAAATGGAACGTAACCCAGAATGGTTCCTGAACGTCATGTGGACGGATGAACCCCCACTTTTCACTGCATAGTGACGTCAATACGCAAAACAGTCGTATTTGGGCGACGTCAAACCCTTGTGAGTACGACAGCCAGCCATTGCATTCTCTTCCTGTGACTGTTTGGTGTGATTTCACCGCGTCTTTTATTCTGGGCCCTATTTTTTTGAAGAACCCTGTCCTACATCCTGCGTGAAAATCTGTACAGTCACTGCAGCATGGTATCTTACGCTTTTGCGTGACCACGTTGTGCCTGCGTTGCAGAAAAGACATGCGTCATCTGTTGTCACATTCATGCAGGATGGTGCCCGCCCCAAATTGCACGCGACGTCAAGACGTTTCTGTTGGAATCTTTCACTGAAGACCGAGTGATAAGTCGTGGTTGTAAGATTCAGTGGTCCTCAAGATCATCGGACTTGACTCCGGTAGATTTTTGGTTGTGGGGGTACTTAAAGTATCGTGTGTACTGGGGCTCCCCAGCCACACTGGTGGAAATGAAAAATACCATTCGACTGATCGTCGCTGCCATCGATGGCGACATGCTACACTCCGCTGTAATGGGTGTAGTGACGCGCCTCACTTGCCTATTACTTTGTGGTGGTGATAATGTTGAACATGTGTTACAATAAAATAAATGCATAGTGTCATCATATTGGGATCTATTTGATTGTCTGTTTTTGTTTGCGTCATTTGAATAAAACGTCTCACTATGACGTGTGAGAGCCCTCTGTCGGTTACTTTGAGAAACTTTTTTTTTACATGGAAAAAAATCCAATGTCTTTCTGACCATATTGGCGCAAACAGAAAATTTTTCCGTGCATTCCTTCTTTTATTACGAATTTTTTAACTTTGTACGAATTTATGACGCACCTGGTATATTACGGCATAACGAAGGAGTACTTTTTAATATCGCTGTTGATGATGTAAGAGACCTTTGCCACATAACACTAACTTTCAAGTGAATTATTGCAATTGCTTTCAATTACTTTTCAGTTGCCTTATGGTAAGCAGAAGCACAGACTGTTGTCCCAAATTAGTACTACAATCACTACAAGAATGGGCAAGTTTGCTGATTAATAAACTTGCGCATTCTTTAGTGTGTGTAACCAATCATCAATTTAATTCTACCAGGAAAAAAAAGTTTTGCTCGTAGCTCACTATCCTGCGAATTTCAGTTCATCCTCTGTAATGTTTATATGATCTGATTTGTTATACTACTATATATTAGATAAACAATCTAAGAACTGAGACCATGACTACGAATACAAAATTCAGATAAAATAAACTTCCTTTTCGCGCCTTGCTGGCCACATCAGCGGCCGAACGAATAACATTCCTGAACGCTGACATTTCGACCTAGTTTCTAATTCTATCGAGCAAGGTAACTACAATGAGAGAGTATGTGGACATGGTTTTCCTCATGTTTAACCTGAATTTGAGCCAGTTTACTAGAAAGTCTTACACAAAGGCATCCCTCTCCTATGCAAAATGCCGTGGTCTTAATAAATCTACTGTCTCTAGATTAACTCAGTCTTTTAAAACTTATGACTAAACAAACCTAAGGAAGTATTGTTTGTTATCAGCGCCTTAGCATATATCATTTCAGTGGTCATGATATCGAGTGTTTTATACCGATTTTATATTATTTGCTAATTTTTATGGGATGTTTCATAGTTCATCTTTCATACATTACTTCCACGTGTAAAGTCAGTAAAAACTAGCTTTCAGAACCTAATTTAATTTTTTTCCTCTTAATTAAATGTTAAAGATTCGTTGAAACCTGTTACCGCATTTTCAGCAGTTATTCGCATATTTTAGTTCTCATAGGAGATAAAAATAATTCATTTTTGTGCACAATTTTAAATTTTCGTTAATTGTCTATAGTTAGTTATATTAATTTTTTGATTGTTGCTTTCTTATCGTAATTTTTTTTTATTCCATGTTTCCCTAATTCTCTTAAATTATGAACTAAATTTATTGTAGGTATTCTATCAAGAAATATAAAAATTATTTTGTTTTTCTATAATTAGAAAACAGTAAACAAAAAAAAATATGCGATCTCTACCGGTTCAAAATTGTCAAAAATTATTAAATTTCTGTTCATGTTATTACAAAGGCTATTTAATTGCTTTTGTGTAATTTGAATTTACCTCTAGACAAAATTCTACCAAATTTTTTTATTACTTATTACATACCCATTTAATTAGCAACAGAGCTGGTAAGGAATCAATAGGAAATTATAGTCATCGCAAAGCGAAAATTTATATGTAGTTTCTTAATGCCTCGGAGAGTGCTACTAACTTAGTAGCTTTTGCCTGGCTCAAACCAAAATCAGAAGTTGTTGCCCACAGACGAAGGCCTAAGATCTTTCATTTATCCTCCGTTTTATTAAAATGTGTTTTCCTTCGACACAACAAAGTGAGTCCAATGAAAAGTAATTTTATTGGTAGTTCTTAATAATATTTTGCCGCAAGCGTTATTTTAAGTCGTTAGTATAAACAATAACATTTCCGACATCATATAATAAAAGCAACACAAAATTGCTAACTCTTCTTGAGTACACGTCCTGCATCAAAAGCAAAATCTAATCTTAATCATAAAATCTAGTAAGTTGTAAGTCTTTCTGTACATTAATACTCTTACTTTTACTCCCAAAAGCGGCAGTTAATCTCTGTATGTGATTTTGCATTGGTTCGTTATAAACGGGTTATCTCTTTTCGAATTGTTGCTATCAAATATTACCTTCCTGTATTATTTTTAAAGAATAAATACTGAAGAATCTGCATATATTCAGGTATGTTCTTCGCGCTGTGAAATGACGACGGTACTTAAAGCCATCAGATTTTGAATAATGTAGTCGTTCATGCCAATATCTGCACCTGGTAGCTCGAATTCTGAATATCGAATTTATTTTATTATTTTTTATTTCATAGTTTGTAATACTTTAATGAATTTTTGATTAACAAACTCAACGATTTGAAAGCCAGCACTGGCTTTCGAAACAAGGAGGTTAGAATAGATGGAGTAAGCCTGACATCACAAAACTGAAGCCAAGGAAATGTAAGCAACGTGACGTCACGACTTATCATGGCCGTCATACGACGTACGAATAAGACTACGAAACATATTGTTAAGTAAAATTACACTGAGAGCAAATATCAACTTCCGCAAGCTCAGAAAGTATCTTTAGACATAATTTGTATAAAATACCACTGAAACTTGAACTGATCTTCCACGTTTCTACCATGTGTGCATTTATTTTTATACTTATCATTTACACATTTTCATGTACCTAGATTTTATTAAATCTGAAACAGTTATTAACAGTCCTTGTTATTTTTCTGTATACTAAACAGAAAATATTTAATGTTAAGTATCAAAATTAGAACTGGAAACTTATAAATGTTCAATGATGAACAGATAACATGTAGACACCACCGAAACAAAATCAACCAGAAGTCCGCTTATGGCAGCGACCATGATATCATGGACCTTTCTTATAAGGTCCATGTATGATATGTCTTGACGTCATACTGTGACGTTTCATGGCTGGTGGCTTCATTTATTCTAACCTCCTTGGTTCGAAATGAGACATTTTTATCTCCAGCGCGCAAGACTGTTGCTACTTGGGAAAATTTAATTAATAAGTTCGGGTCTGTGAAAGCAATGTGTTGCTGCGGCCGGAAATAAAATACTTTTATCTTCCACGTGCAAGTGTGTTACCATTCAGTAAAGCCTACGAAACTTTCAAATTTAACCTAGAAAGTTATTGAACAATCAACTAAGCAATTTAAAACAAATATACACAGTTCTTAAGAATATTTTCTCTACTTTTTAATATGATTGATTTAAATATACGTGTATTAAAATCATAAGCTGTCTAATTAGAAATATTCAATATTTTTATGAAATTACATTAGCTGGACTCGTTGAAATCATTATATGCTTTTTCTTTTTTATGATGTGGCTAGTTTTTAAAGAAACAATATTGAAAATATAAAAATATGTATGGCAATTTCTAACACTCTTTCGGGTATTCTAAAAATATACTTTTGTTAAATATTTTGTGATAGGAATTCTAATGAGTTGTTTTTAAATATTTGCGATTTTGTTATTGAATAGAAATTTATGTGGCGTTATGTGACGTGATCGTTCATAAATAAAGTTAATGCCCAAAAGTTAATAATAAAAAGGAAAGAAAAGTTTTGTAAAACATCTTACTAAGAAAACTAGATATTGATATGATGAACTGAGAAAAGACTGAAAAAAATATAAAAATATTTGCCAACACTTAACAATGGAATTCAAAACATATGCCACTATGTCGTTTTTAAAAATATTGTGATTTTTAGTCGAACTGTATGTGACGTAAGTGCACAGAAGAGGGTGCTTAATGATAAAGCTAAAAAGACAAAAACAAATGAGTTGGTGGGAGTGTAACAGCAGATTGGTAGACTGCAAGCCAGCGAGAGCATAAAAAGCCTTTTCGGTTAATAGTTAAAATCAGAAACCTTTCAGATTTTATTTATTTATTCATTAAAATAATAATTTACTTTTCAAAATACATATGCATTGTTTTAATATTTTGATAGCTTCCAATTAACACTAATTTACGTTCAAAAACACAATTCAGAAAAAAAGAAAAGAATTCAAAAGAAAAATGTGAGTTTTAATTTTAATGAAATTATAGGTTTTGTTTTGTTAATTGACAACAAAACATATTATTTTTATTTATTTAATAGTCAAATTTTCCTCTGATTTATCTACACCTACGACGCTTCCACTCGGGAACACTGCCAATGTAAACTACTTTCTAACTTTTGAATATTTTTAAGTAATTACCGAATAGTTTCTTAACGAATTTTAAAATTACGTTTTAGAAATACTAAGAAACGTCTTTTTATTTATTTGGTTTATTGGATTGCGGTAAAGTACTCCAGGGCTATGCTTGAGAGGAGGGATGTCATCATGGAGAGGAGTTTCTAAGACTCGCTCGTATACACGTTACACATTGGGGAAAACCCACGAAAACGCCCAAGCAGCTAGCTCTTCAAACCCCGGATCAAACTATCAGTGTTCAGTGACTTTATCGCTCGGCCGCTCGTGGGCCTTCTGCTCAATCAATTCAATAATAAAAATCAGTTTAATTCAAGTGGTAGCAGAAATAAATCATTTTATTAACCAAACCTCAAAGATAAGTGATTGAAATAATTATTTTAGAAACATTCTCATTTGAGAACTTCAGCTGTTGAATGGTTACTGTTTGGTTTTCTTGAAGAAAACCTCACCATCTCATCGAAATTTAACCTGCTCAACTTAAACGTCTTAATTAAAATATGCCCTTACGCCTGTCGGCCTCTTTTTAACTCAGAAAGGGGAGGCTTTCAATTTGGCAACGGCCCCACTTTAACAAGGGGCGGACAATCTCTAACTCGACAAAGCGCGAAATGAGGCATGTTGGCGAGTCCGCCTCTTGAATTATTCCGTCGCACCGACGGATGCATTTCGATGGGGAGGGGGACAAATGTCACCCGCTTACTTAATCATAAATCACTTCGAGAACAGATGAGAGTAACCGAGTACAATACAGTTTGGTACCCTGGGTGTTTATCCAGCGCACGCCGCTGCTAATGCTTACACTTCCGTTACTCATTGAAATGCGCGAATTTCTATCCCATACGGAGATCATGTTTTTTCAAATAAACGAGGACCAAATACTATTTTGATGCTGGATATCTTTATATAGACATGAGTATGATAAACAGAGAAGATCACTGGTACTTCACTTAATTGCTTGTAATGAAATAAAATTTATATAATCATAAAAACGCATTTATAACATCGTTAAAAATTACATTTTTAAAACAGCAAATAATTAACATTTATGAGATTATGTAGTAAATATTCCCCTTAGCTGAGCCTTCTGTCCCTTTTACCATGTTGCTATTTTAGTAACTGTTTAAGGCAGGGGTTTCCAAAGTGT
Source organism: Stegodyphus mimosarum (assembly GCA_000611955.2). Classification (NCBI taxonomy): domain Eukaryota; kingdom Metazoa; phylum Arthropoda; class Arachnida; order Araneae; family Eresidae; genus Stegodyphus; species Stegodyphus mimosarum. Next base: position 2,444,862 of record KK120847.1, read on the forward strand.
GCGACTCGGCGCCCTGGGCCGCCGTGATGTAAGGCCAAGGGCGCCGCGAACACGAAGAAAAGATCTGCGTTGAATGCTCAGGCATGTTTTTTATTAATTATACTTTCATTGAAATTACATTTAAAATATAAAATTATATTTTTAACATATTTTTTTCTCCTTTAATCTAAAGTAATTCTTACTCTCAATGTCGTTTTTAAAGGGCTAATTTATTCTGACACTTAATTCTTTCAGTTTGTAATAATTTAATATTGTTTCGTCAGATTGTACTCGATTATTCTCATATATTTTTGCACCTATTACTTCCTGTCACAAGACTGCAGTATTTGACTTGTCAGAAGTGGCATCTCTTGATCCTTCGTTTTTCTGCTTCCGACCGTCAGTATCAAACTCAGGAACGGATGGGGAACGTCATACAATTTCATACGTATATGAAAAAAGTAGTGATCTTGATAAAATATTGCAATAAATCGACGAATCCATTACATGTGAATGTGCATAGTAAACGCAGAAATCTTCAGAAGTTGCTCCTCCGAAAATACAAAATTTATATCTATGATCCTATTTATTAAATCAAGGTGGTCAAATTTCAGCATTATTGCTACTTATGTGTGCTACACAAATATTTTATTTTATTGTGACTTGTCTCACTTGTTTGACAGTAACATCAGAACAAGCCCATAAAAGTCATCGTCTCAAGGAGTACAAGATTGCGCCTGCTGTTGGCAAGAGCCTTGAGTACCATACAGGTAACAGTACGACTTTATTCGGTTCAGCCGTGGCCTTCGTGAAAAGAGAAGGCCATGACATTTGAAACACATGGAGGACCTTTCCGTCCAGTGTCTCAGCCTCCACTTGGGCTCAAACTCAAAATGTAAGAAATAAGAACTAACTAAGGACTAGCTAAAACGATTTAGCCGAAGTTACCACAATTCTAAACTAGCTGGCTCATAATATTAAATTAGTCAGCAAAGCTATCAAAAAGCATGTAATACGGCCAAGCGTAGTAACAGTTTAGAGAGACGTAGTCAAAAAGTAAACGCGCGCTATTCAGGAATCCTAACTCTCTCTGGCGAATTTCCGTTCCTTTTGCCGTTGTCGCCGCGTCTAGCTTGCAAAGCTGCAAGCTGTATACCGGCTATCTTCATTTCGTTGCTTCATGTAGCGATGCAGGGACAGAAATGCCTAAGTGAGTCTTGAGGACAAGATATAATATATAAAAATATAAATTTTTCTCACAAACTGGAAGACTATATACACAATATTTGCAATCATTTGCTTTGCATTCAATGAGTGATGAGGATAAACACAGAATCATGCTATATACACATAGTCAGCTGAGATTTTGGACAGAGCAGATGCAAAAGTACATTTAAGCTTTTTGTAGGAAAATTCTGGTTATCGCTGAGCATGAAAGCCGCAAAAGGACGAAGATGGCCGTCCTCCTGAAGAATCTCGTAGCTGAAAAGTTCATTATATTACATTCTTGTGCTTCCAGATAGAAGCGTTCATTGAGTTTTCTGAGAAACTTCGCCAACGGCTCGATCTTAAGGTCATCGTGAAGACATCTGTTACAGACACAGAAGTGGACATTTGTAATAATGCGAAGATATTTGTTTGACACCACTTGAAGCTTCTTAAGTTTCTTATCGGAAATAATTGTCTATGCCGGCGAAGTGTTAAGTCATGACTGGTCTGATAACGGAGAGGTAAATAAATCTCTTCTTGTTCAGGTCTAGTGGAGAGTATTCCCCAATAATTGAGTATAAGCATTTAAAGATTTTAAGTGCCCTGTGACGCACATTATTAACATGATGTGTCCAAGTAAGACGGTCATTAAATAAAACACCAAGATATTTGTCCTTCTCTGGCGAAGTCAGTAGAACTTTGACTTAATACTACTCTACTACTTCTCATTTGCATTTAACGCGATTCTATAAACTCATCCAGGTAAGGAATTGTAAGCTGAAGCTAGAAGAGATAGGAAAATGGCATAAACTTAAAAAAATTGTTATAAAATTAAAATATACCTTACAATGCAATTTTCTACTTTTTATTCATCTATATATCATAGAACTGTGAAACTGGGCATTTGGGATTTTAACAGATACTGTGCTGCTGCGACTGTGGAAGCCTTGAAATGATAGCACGAAATCGAAATTTCTCTCTACTAACTTCCCGTTCCATGATACTATCATCTCGAATAAAAGATCTTGAATTACCGGTATGATTGCTGTTTTTCCAAAGACTCATGGGTTCTTGAATACCTGTGCTCGGATCGGTACAACGCATATAACCACTAGATTCCTTACCTTCCTCAAATGCTAAACTTCTGTCAATTTCAAATTCTATTAAAAGAGCAATGATTTCTGTTTTTGCATAGAGCAAACATATCAGCGATCCCTTTCCTCCCCCCTCAAAAAAAGAAAAGAAAAAAGAAAAAACGAAAAAACGAAAAGGGAGAAAAGTATAGCAAACCTTTTTAAGGCGACTATCCTCGTTTCCAGACGACTTTGATCTTCTGTAAAAGGGGCCATCTTAAAAAGTTCATGTTTAGAAACGATTTGGTTTGCGTTCTGAGAAATATTGATTATTTACCGAGATCTTTGTTCTACAAAGTGGTCCCCGTAAGTTTTTCTGTTTTTATTAATGTAATTGTTTGCCACATAAATTTTATGCATACGGCATTGTTGAATGTAATCCCTCCGCCATTCTTAATTATGTGGTCTTATTTCACTAAGTGTCCACACTCTTAAGCCAACTTTCGAAAAATTCTTTTGCTCTAAATTTAGAAAAGCGTAAGTCTTTTCAGAGCAATTTCTAAAAGAATTATCATCGTCTCCCATACATCCTCCTGGGATTAATCGATAATTCGAATCCTTATAACAGATTTAGTTATGTTTCCATCCACGTAATAGCTCTACAATTTATTTAAGAAATATCTAATTGATTGTCCATTTCAGCGAAGTACAAGATCATATTTCTCATTTAGAAACACTGGCTGAAAACAAAGATTGAAATTGAAGTTACACAGTCCAGGTTATCTCAAGTATTTGCAGCTCATCTATTCTATTTACGTGATCCTACTTCTTAAAACATAAGTTTTGAAAACCGCACAGGATATAAACCCTTTTTAAGACGAACTATCTATTATTTCAGCTGATTTGGGGTATGAAGGTTGTCCTATAAGGGAGATATTCTGTACCTTTGATCATCTCATGATATTCATCGCCTCGAGATTGTTCATTTATTTATAATAAGATTTAAGGAGTTTGTGGAAAATTAATGGAGCATATTTCGGAAATTAATTTATTTATAAAAATAGTTTATTAAAAATTAATGAATAGCCTAGACACGTTCCTCACATTGGTCTCATATAAAGTGAATACTGTGCTTTAAAATACTCCTTTAGATGCCCCCCCCCCTCTTTAGAAGCAAAGTGTAAAGTGTAGGAAACATATGAAGTTAACTTAACATTTACCATTAAATTTTTATATAAAAAATATAGGTTTATAGTATGCCGACCATATAATTACAATCGAAATTCAGAAAATTAAATGGAGCAAAAAAAAATCGAACTATTCCAATTTCGACTTATTGAAAAAACATTAACATTCATTTCAACTTTATATTTTGATGTTTAAGCTCTGACTCTTTTGAGGCCACATTTTCACTATACTAAACTCAAATATTTGAGTTTGATGAGGACTAATATTCTCAGTGAGCATTTAATATGTAAAAATCCCTTTTTTTTCGAAATGCACGCCTTCTTTTGCCGTAATGCAAGCTTAGAAAATGCCGAAACACTTTATGTTGGGGATGCCATGGTACTCATATCCATAAAAAATTCTTGTTATCTAACATTTTATAAAAATTTCAAAGTGTTCTAAGTTCTATTTCAACACCCCCCCACACACACACACACAACTAGATAATGAATCCTATTTTGAGAACAAATGGTGGAGTTTATGATTTAAAAATGGGCTAACTTAAAAACTGTGACCTTCCCATACCCTCACAAACGTTGATGTATTACAATTCAACCTTGTACTGACGAGAAAATAACTACTGGCCATCTGCCAAAGATTAATGCCATCCAAAAAGCCGTATTCATTTAGAAAACCTGATCTATCTACCTATCTTCGGCTATGAACATCTAAGGATCCCTCCCATAACAAAGATTAACATCGCCAACCCTCAGCGACGTCTAACAGCATTTATGGAGACCACTTATCAGAGGGAAGCCCCTTTGGGAAGTCAGACGTCGAGAGGTCTTGGGCAAACAAAATTATCCTTAAAGGAGGAGATAATTCGATAACATATTGAGTCAATTACCTCTCGGTAGTGTCTTAGGTGTCTTTTATATCGAAATAATAGTGTTTCGTTCTTCCCTTTCGGGCTGAGGGCAATAAATTCTATTTTCGGACTCTTTGTTTTTGCTTCTCGGCTGGAACAAAACATAGACAGTTCGTAACAAATTGTGTAGTTGATAGTTTCTCGCCAAATTTACTTAAAGGGAATGTAAATGCTTTATTTTAAAAAGAAAATTCATTAATTTTTTTTTAACTATCGGTAGTATTGTTTTGGGATATTCTTTAAAAAATGAATTAATTCATTTTTTCAACTTCGTTTAGGTGCCACGTATATAAAATAACTGAAAATTGATAGTTTGGTTTGGGATTGAATCCGATAAACGGGCTGATTGCATACAATTTTCTTTTACTCGAACTCGAGTCAGTTCCTCCACAAAGACATCTATTCTTTAACCTCCGCAGGCCCTATCTTTTAGCCCTTGCGGTCACCGCGTTAGTTTAATCAGTCAACCAACTATTCATTATCTCTCCTTTCCTTAAAAAGGGATCTTATTCACAATTTAAAAACAGTCGAACTTTCTTTGCGATGAAGCTTTTGTATTCGATAAAATATAAATCTCCTCATTCCCAAAATATTTCTGCTATATCAGTGTGTTCAAAAATAATATAGTGTTGTACAAAGCATTCAACTATGGGAAAAATAAAATTTAAACTTCATTTTTATAATATTTAGATCCTCTATTTTTGAGTTAATGCATTTCTTTATGAGATTATGTTTGGCATAGGTTTAATGGAGTATACAGATGCACACTCCATAACCTTATAAAGAGAAAAATGTTTATAAATGCTCAAAATTCCAGCTTAAATTTCTCACTTCTTTATGGCATTTGGCTTTTTCTTATAATTATTGCATAATCTTTCTTAATATTAGAAATTAAACAGTAAAGAATAGTATAAATATCAATAAAAAAATAATGATCATATTATTTTAAAAAGATTTGTAACATTTCTCATTGCAAATAAATTGCAATCAGAAGACTAATTCCACTCAGAAGACTTTTAAGAGTTATATTGGTAAGTAAAAGCAAATGATCAAGCGAAAAAAACATTTCATAAAAAAATGAAAACCATTTCTTAAGTTTTACATAACAAGCAATAATTTATTAATCTCAATGTTACTATATAAATATTTAATTTAACCGCATGTTTAACACTTGAAATTTATAAATTGTAGATTCATTAGGTTATTTTGAAGCAGGAGGCGTGAAAAATTTGCAGTGCCCTGACCGGGATTCAAATCCTGAACCTCTCGGATACGCGTCGAGTATTCTTCCACTCACACCACGAAGGCGTGCGAAAATGATGTAGAAAATACGATGATAAATTTATAAGTACGGAATGAAATGCAACGCTGATATCAAAAATGCAAAAGAAATTTGCGTACACAGTAATTCTGCCAGCGAAACTTTTTTTTCCAATAGCGGACCCTCAGCCGACTTCCGCTTGGCCACTACTAGGGCCAGAAGGGGAGGTCACATTATTATGGAGGCACCTAATAGGTGGGTCATCTTTGCTTCCTATGAAGGGACGGACAGTTACAACCATCCCTTCTCCTGGATTCGAACCCGGGCCCTTTGATATCGCAGTCGGCTCCCCTAACCACTATACCGTCTGGGCGGTGCCAGCGAAACTGGCAATGCTAAAATAAAAGCAAGTCATTCAGCCTCGGACTTAATCACATGAACCGCAAGATAATTATGTGAACTATGACCAGTATCTCTTCTCATAATGAAGAATGTGCATGAATATATGTATTTTTCTCACATTGCAAAAAAAATAACGATGCCTAGAATCATCAACGTAGTCATAACGTAGTCCTTCCCCCGAATATGGGCACCTGGAAGCGCGAATCTTGAATTTCGAATTTGTTTTATTATCTATTTAATATTTTTTAAAATTTTAACTAATTATTTTATTAAGAAGCTCAACATTTCAAAGCGAGCAGTGACAACACACTGTACGAAATAAAATATTTTTATCGTTATGCTATTTTGAAATATTTTTAACCCAAAGGGCCGTTAGCCCAAATGCTCTCGAAACGTGTACGTGTGTTTAAAGAAAAAAAAAAACGCCCCTTTGGGCGTAATGTAAAATTTAAAAGCTTTCGATTATTTTTCTGTCCACCCCCTTTTTTATGGTGGGCAGGGCCATTTTGAATCAAAGTAAACGAACTGTTTAGAAACTTTTGTCCTCGAGCAGACGATATTTTAGGAAAGCAAGTTGAGGTAACACAGAAGTAAATGCTATCAAATTTTATATCGTTTAGCAGGTTTGCTGGAATGGTTAAAAATTAGCCCTGACATTTTGTAGACGCACTAAGTGTCTATATAATTATTGATAAAAGCGAGAATTCTCAGATTATTGCATGCAAAAAATAAACAGCAAACAAATTCTTTTGCCCAGTAAAAGAATTCATATATAATGCTTATCGTACATTAAAGCGAAATACCTGAATTTCAAACCCTGTGAAAAGGCTCAGTCATTATTTTAAATAATACAGATATGTAAATAAATGTATGTTAAGAACTGAGATATAAATTATTTTACTATTAACTGTCAAAAAAAAGCTGATACAATAATTTATTCGAAAAAAAATTATCCAATATGCTTGCTTCTACAGGGTCCACTGTGTATACTTTAAAATTTTCTTTCATAAGATAACAATTTGTTCTTAAAGAAATGTTTCTGGAAACATGTAGTAATAATTCATAATGGAGCTTCGAATGTTATATTAAAAACGCTAGTTTAAATTAAACTGCTTGTGAAGAAGAATACAGTCGAAAGAAAAAAACTGCTTAATATTCCTGCAATTTTCAATTTAGTCCAGTGTCATGTAATGAAACTTTTAAGAAATGAACCACAATGTAGGTTCTTGAGATTTCTGATTCTTTGTTCGGAACTCACACGTGCTTTCTGGTGGGTTTTCGGGCTCCCTTGGGATATCAAAAAATAGAAAAAGGGAGGAAAAGAATCTCAGTAAAATTGGCTTCTCAAAGTTTTACGGCTCCCGAAGAGAAGCTATTAAGGGAGCGGTAATATCAAATAACCATAACGTAAATTACATTTACGATTTTTTCGCTTTTTACCCAACCCACAGCTTTAATTGACTGACTTTAACCTCATAAAGTGGGTAAAATAGGGAGTGCACCTAAATCGACTCAACTCTTTTTAAAGATTGTTCAAGAAGAAAATCAGAAATAAATCCGGAATAATTTCTAAACTGAATATAAGTTAAAAAGATTAACATTTGCGACAACATCTTTGCTCGAAGAATCGCAATCCTACTCAAAAAATGTTATTCCTTCATTGATCGCTGAATTACTTTTTTCACAGAATAACATACGAGATTGACAATTTTGATGGTTATTTCCTGATACAGCAAATCTCATTGAAGAATATACGTATTTTAAAAATATTTTCTTCAAAATAATTAATTACTTTTGATTTCTGAAAAATCGCATGTTTTTTAACAAAATAATACTATACGATTTTATTTCATTTTCAAATATTCCTGTGGACCATGTATACTGTTTATCTAATTCACAACCCTCAATTCATACGGATGCAAATTAGTTTAATGTAAAAAAAAATAAAACAGTGTAACCGAACAGCTGCCCTAAATCGAATTATAAAAGATTAACATCTTACAAAGATTACATCAGTACCGATACTGCTAATTGCAGTATAACCGAACCGCTGCTCTAAACCGAATTATAAAAGATTAACATCTTACAAAGATCCCATCAGTACCATGCCCCACTAGATAGCAAAAAAAAAAAAAAAAAAATT
>KK120847.1:2453045-2464400 GCA_000611955.2 Stegodyphus mimosarum
AAGAGTGTGCTGTTGTTGTGACTTATCTCAGTTGTCTGATAGTAACACAACACAAGACCACGAAATTCATCTTGTCCAGGAGCGCAAGATTACGTCTGTCTTCGATAAGAGCCTAGAGCGTCATACAGGTGACAGTACAACTTTGCTCAGTTCCACCCCTCAGTTTTGATGGTGAGCACCCCGGGGTTACAGATCAGAGGGTCTCCCACCTCTCGAGTGGACCTTCGGCTCCCCGCATATTTAGAGTGCCGCCATGTGGCACTGACATTACATATTTACAAGCATCCATGCGTTCTCCAGAATTCCAATCTGTGCCCTTCGGTACGGCCAATCAGCGTCGCTAACCACTATCCCAGTTGGGAGGCGATTCCAAGAGAGTTAACTGGTAAACTATTCCTTTAACGTAAACTGCGAAAAAAAATGGGACAGTTCTATATCTCCCATTCTACTGAGCCGATTGACGAAATTCAAATTGCTTTTTTCATATCTCGAAAGCGTGGCTTGGGATATGTATCAGATTTATATATAGCATTGTTCTAATATACAGCATTGTTCTAATATTTCGATTCTACGACTCAAATTATGCCTAGATAATCAAAATCGCTGAAACAATCTTGTGTTTGGCGTACATTTACTAAAACACTCAATCGATTTCGAGGGCAGCTACAAGTCCCTCCTCATCAGGAGAACGAAATTTCTAGAAAAAGAAAGCAACCTCAGTAACAGCTTTTTATACCCTCGGGTAGTACCATGCGCGAGAAGGCAACGCCTTCTATCTGTAAAAATAATAACCAAGAATTATGTTAATGGAATTCTAAAAGCGTTAGGAAGGACTGGAAGAAAATAAAATTCTATTAATATAATTCTTAGTTATTATTTTTGCCGATAGAGGGCGTTGCCTCCTCGCGCATGGTACTACCCGAGGGTATAAAAAGCCGTTACTGAGGTTGCTTTCTCTTTCTATATTCTGGAACATATTCTATAATCTGATTGTAACTGCACCTATTCTTTTTATTTTACTCATCTTGCATCTTGTTGCATCGCTCAGCTATTGTTTGCGCTTGACTGCCTGTTCTCTCCCGTCGTTTTGCGCTCTTTTTTGTGGTGTCATCATAGCCCTTCTTTCCACACCCTCTGACCTCCTTTTTGCCACGTGTCCTGAACCTTTACCGTCTTGTTGCCTTCGGGCTGGTTTTCATCGAGCCGGACAAGTCGCGCTTCGCACGACATCCCGGCGATACCTGACTGATTGATTGATTGCTTTCTCTTTCTAGAAATTTCGTTCTCCTGATGAGGAGGGACCTGTAGCTGCCCTCGAAATCGATTGAGTATTTTAATAAATGTACGCCAAATACAAGGTTGTTTCAGCGATTTTGATTGTCACATTGGCGTGTTCTCTTCTATTCTAATTTATGCTTAGATATTAAATTTTGTAATTTTCGGTGAGAAATTTATGGAGAAATTAAAAAAATTATCTTGGAGCAATTTTTTTAGTTTTCACGAAGAATAACTCGCTTGGCGAACTTCTTAATTTAAATCAACTTATTTTCCTTTTCTTTTTAGCCCAAAAGGGCAATTGGCTCTGAAGTTCTATTAATTTCGTTTTGGCATTTTGTGTTGGATCACTGCAAATGTCGGTTCACTTTTCAAATTGTTGCCAACAAATATTAAAGCCCTGTATTATATTTAAAGAAAATAAATAATGAATGAGAATCTGCATAAATGTAGGTATGTTTCTCGCATTGCGATAAAACAACGGTACCTAGAGTTACCAAATTTTGAACAGCGTACGTTTCCACCGAATTTGGGCATCTGGAAACCCAAATTTGTTTTATAATCTATTCCATGTTTTGTAAAACTTTAAAGAACTTTTGATTAACAAACTCAAGGATTTCAAAGTGAACAATGGCAACACTGTACTAGGAAAAAAATTTTATCCCCACCGAGCGAGACTGTGTATTGGAAATTCTAAAGATATGTTCATTTTAAAATTATTTTGTGATATTGCTGTTGAATTGAATTTTGTGGTTGAAGTGCGAAGAACATGATATTTAATAAATAAAGGTAACACACAAAACGTTAAATAAACGCCACTTTAGACGTAATGTAAAATCTGAAAGCTTTCAGATTTTTTTTTTCATTGTACACGAGCGGAAAAAAAACCATCGTTCATACTTTCGAATAATTTTAAGAGAGGGTAAACCACGTTTGGCGTTATTATTGCTTATAAGAAATATGCCAAATTTCAAAACGTGCCAATATGTAAATTCACTTATATCTTAGGAAATTTTGAATATAACACTCTAATTTTTCGCAGGCACGCTTAGAAATACATCTACTTTAAGATGATAGTAAAAACTTTATACGTCATAATTCGAATTGTTTTCGAAAAATTTACAAAAATACTTAAAAATACAAATTTAAAAAATAAATTCATAAAAAATGGGCGAATTTTACTTGGAATGAACCTTAATTTCGAAATGTGAAAGGAATCAAATAAGTTTAAGAAAAAAAGAGATATTAATAAATATATAACAAATTAAATTAACATTGAGAAGCTAAAATTTTGAGAGTTAATGTTTTAAAAATTACTATTCTTCTTGTATTAATTTTCAGAAACAAGGATTCCGGTAGAGTCGTCAGTATTGCATAAACAAATGCTATTCTTGTATTATGCGGTCTATTTTTGCCTGTTATTATATGGTCAGACGTAATTCTTCAGTTTGCATTGATTTGGTGTAGCCTCTCCGGTGAACTAATTTTAGTAATTAGCTGTAATACTTTTGAGTATAAGCTCCTATCCTGAAGAGGAATAAATTCTTGTATTTTTCCGTCTTCCTTCTTGAGGCGTAATATCTGTTCCTTTCTATGACAATATTCTTGATGAAAAGATGGTCTTGATCGATGGGTGAATGATCGATGGGTTTAGTTATTCCCGATGAATGCTTGAACAGCAAGGGTTCTTCAAAAAAAATGTGTCTTAAGGTAAATACGGAGAACTGAAATAATTGTATTTAGGTATATAATTTTTTTTTTAATTGCCAGGTGCTTTATTTGATAGCAATTAGCTCTGCGCCACTACAAAGGTCGGAAGTGGGGGCCATTTCGTTACGGAAGCACCGAATAAATGGCCACCGTTGCCTCCTGTGAAGGGACGGACGGTTATAAGCTTGTCTTGTTTGCGATTCGAGCCCGAACGCATCGCTGCGGCAGTAAGGTTCACTAGCCACTATACCAGTTGGGTGGCATGTATTTACAAGTAGTAGTAGTAGTTTTAAGTAAAGTATGCCTACACGTTGTACAAGCATAATTATTAGATAGTTATCATTATGAATGCTTTAATTAGTACCTCACTTGTATGTGTTTTCTTGTATGTGGGATATGACTACCTACATATAGTGTTGAATAAAAGTGCACGTAAAAATGCCTCTATTGCTTTAATACATTTATATGTAAGCAGTTTCATAGTTTAAGAAGAGCTTTACAGAAAAGGTGTTTTCAATAGTGATTGCTTAAGGTTTATCAACTAGTAACGTAATTAAACAGCTAAATAAAAACAAAAAATGAAAAAATCTGAAAGCTTTCAGACTTTATATTACTCCCAAAAGGTCGTTTTTTTAAGGTTTTGTCTGTTACCTTTATATATTAATTATCATGGTCTTCGCACTTAAACCACATAAAATTCAGCTCAACAGCAATATCACAAAATATTTAAAAGCAACATATCGTTAGAAATTCCGATGGACAGTTTCGCGAGATGGCGTTAAAAATCTTTCGTTCCGTACAGTGTTGCCACTGCCCGCTTTGAAATCGTTGAGTTAGTTAACCAAAAACTCATTAAAGTTTTACAAAATGGGAGATCGATAATAAAACGAATTCAAAATTCAAAATTCGGACTTCCAGGTCCCCATGCTCGAGTGGAGGATTACGTTATTTAAAATTTGATGGCTCTAGGTACCGTCGTTTTATCAAAGTGCGAGAAATATACCTACATTCATGGGCATTCTCCTTTACTTAATTTCTTTTAAAATAACACAGGGCGATAATATTTGGTGGCAATAATTTGAAAAGGGGTTCAGTCTTTTACAGTGTTTCAACGCAAAATCCCATTTCGAGACCAATACCTTTCTGGGATAAAGCTTCTTTGAGCTAAAAATTGAAGGTTGCATTTTATACCCTTATTTATTTCAGATTCAGATTGTTCTGCCAAGCGTTGTTTCAAAAACTATATGCCAGAGTATATGAAGCGTTTTTATATGTCATATGAAATTTTTTAATACAGACTGCACCAAATATCACGCAACACATACAGAGTTAATAAATTCTCATTTCTGATAAAGACCATCAAATATGATTGGAAATTGCAAGACAGCCTTTTTTAAATAGATGATGCTCAAAACTTAAGCTTACCTAAACTACAGGGTGTTTATAAAGTCCCGGACCCATTTTGATGTTTAATAACTCATAAAATAATAAAGATATAAACAAACTTATGGCATTTATTGATGGAATAACTTATATATTTTCCTTTTAAGGTTTGAATATCTTTACTTTTGTAAATATCGTCTGCGCCTGTGGTTAATTTCAGATAATTTCATTTTCCAGTCTAAATATCTGTACTTTTCTAAAAATCGTCTGCTTATTAATTGCATTTTTCTCTCTTTTCTTTTTGGCAACTATTGAAATGTTATATTTACTTTTGATGTGTTTGTTCTAGTACTTTTGTATGTGATGTTTTATTCGACCGGATATTAAGGAGAATGGGCGAGGAGGTCCAATTCCTTGGCCACCCAGATCACCTGATATAACGCGGCTGGACTTTTTCCTTTGGGGATTTGTAAACGACAACGTTTACAAGAGGAGAGTGTCGAACATTGATGACCTAAAAGCCAGAATTACAAACGCAATAGTCTCTGTGGATGCCGATATGCTTGCCGGTACCTGGCGTGAAATTGAGTATCGACTTGATATTCTCCGTGCGACGAAGGGGGCACACGTGGAAGTTCATTGACAAGGGTCATGAAACTTTTTGAGTCTATCTAATCATTTATGTTATTAATTATAATCTATCTTTATTATTTTATGAGTTATTAAACATCAAAATGAGTCCGGGACTTTTATCAATGTAGAATGAAAAAATTAGAAGTTTTGTTACAAAGATTTTGAAGTTACAAACAACTTTCAAAAAACGAAAGGAAACTTTTATAATGTGTGGGCCTTCTGAGGTGTTCTTAAAATTAAAGCCTGAAATTAAAGAGAATTTAAAATTTTTAAACTAAAAACAATTACTGTAAATATACCAGAAAGTTAATAATTAGATGAGAAAAATTCATAAATTTATCTGAACTTTCCCTGTGATGACTATCCACGGTTCCATATGGTTTTTGTCTTCTGCGAAGATGGCCATCTTAGAGAAGCAGCGTTAAACTGGAATATTTATTTATGTTCTTAGAAATACTAATCACTTGCGGAAGTGGTCATAGAAATAATTATCACGAAAGGCTTTACTGTGTATGAAATTTTAAAAGTTCACATAATTTGTTCCATTACGGTAGACTAGAGTGGAAACCACAATATATGCACATTTGTAACATAAATTTTGAGCAGTACGCATAACATGCGTGGTTATAGCCTTGAATGTACATTTTTAGAGAGTTTGACATTACTGATACATGACAATACCAGCGCTGAGTCAGAAACTAAGTTACATCGCTATAGATGGCTCTTTCCTGCAGGAATGTTTCCAGAAAATATAATCCGCTTTTCAGGGTCCCGCTAATCCGATTCCGAGCCACGTTAATCCTATTTTCGAGAGGTCGGGTTCAGCACACTTTCTGTTTGAGGCTCGCGTATAATTCGGTGTAAAGTTACGCAATGAGTATCAGGTTCAGGTTATTGATTGAATCAGTGCCCGTACCGTGAAAAAAAAAATGAAGTATGAGTCTATTCTTGTCTAGTTCTAACATTCGAGCTGAGAATATACAAGGAAATCTAAATGTTTTTATGATATAATCCAATAAGGCATTGAAGCTTCGTGTATTCTAATTCTTTAATCAATTAATGGTCAGAAAATTTTTGTCTTTTGAATACAGGCATTTATGTTTCGAATCATTTTGATTGCAATCATGATATACTAGATAAAAAATATGCTTTAAAATTTTTTCTTAATATTTTGAAGTTTTTTGATAATTAACAAAAGTTCATAAAATTATTAGAAATGACAATAAAAAGTATAAAATTATTTCTATTTCACTTTGAAAATGATACAGCAAATTTTGTAAATTGAACTGGATTCAATATGTATTATTACTTTTTTTTCATATTACTTATTATTCATATTACTTAGCATCTCTAACGTTTTCCGATTCGATAATGAAAAAAAAATCTGATGTGAACACCCATGGCTTCCCCATGACTATTAAATGCTGCACTTTTTCCTGCTGCATTTCATTTAAACTTATTTCCTAGAATTTCATTAGAGATATATTTCTCAGTCAATTAATTCAGTTCTCACTTCGAGGCAAAGCAAAAATACATAAAAATTCAAAACATCTTCACAAAAAATCAGAAAATACAAAAAAAAAAAACATAAAACACCAAATACAGTTAAAACAGTTTAAAAAAATTTTATAATTAAAATTAGAGTTTCTACAAAAGAACAAGCAGTTCGGCCACTGGGCAAGAAGGCAGATTTTTCAGTGCACAAAACTGAAAGTTTACTTTTGGCCCTTTTCAACAAACTGACTTAATTCACTATTCTGTTAAGTTTTTTTCAAATGTAAACAAATATGGCTGCTAAGTTAAGCTTACCCGCACTTGAACAACTTTTAAGTTATTGATAATTCTACAGCTACTGCATACAGATTAATTAAAGGCATAAAAACCTTAACCGGAACATAAGAGCAATATAATTCAATTATTTTTAAAGCAAAAAAAAGCACGATTTACCGAGAGGCAAGAATAAAAAAAACCTGAGCTCACCGAGTCGAGTAACAGAGTGGTATATATATATATTAATTCCCAAAAGATATCTAAAGGTCAACGTATTTTTATCTCCGGGAAATGGTACAACAACCGTGTAACGTAAATGCTGGGTACAAAGTTAAAAACAGAAGTGATTAAAGAAAATCTTAAAATCACAGAGCAAGAAACTATAAAAATACAAAGTGCAATGAAATTGTCCGAAAAATTAATATCCTTTGTTTAAACGCCAAACAGAACTTGTCAAGGGAAAAGTGTTTTGAAGCCTTAAATCAAGTTGATTAATGAGTTTTGAATGTTTCGCTCCTTTGAACCATTTGCGACTTTATACCGCTTTCAAAATTCATTAATCATAAATTTTAGAATGATATTTCTAATGAGTCTCAGATGTGCTCAGATCTTTCCCCTACATGCATTCGTACTCAAAGAAAAACAAAAGGACGTAAGAATAAACATATAAGATAAATATGCTAAATAGTAGTACAAACTACTTGAAAATTGTTAAAAATAAATGAAACTAACAAATGGCTAAACTAAATCTGAAAGGATAAAAATGACAAAAAAAAAGGATTTAAAGAAGCAAAAAGCTTCTAAAACTAGTTATTTGAATAAAAATGATAAAATTGTCCACAACCGATGTACAAAGTACAAAAAAGGGCTTGTTCGATTAAATAAGCAACTGCTAAAAGTGTATCAAATAAAATTTATAGTTGGAAATAACATTGTGTAAAAAAATTAAAAACTTACGGCTTACATAAACTTCTAATTCGTAGAAAAAATAAATGGCTGCCAAAGGCAGTTTAAAGGAACTTGCTAAAAAGGGGTTGTCTAAATTTTCAACCCCCGCTTGTGGATTTACCAGAAAGTGAGAAAAGTGGTTCCCGAACTGGGATTGCAACAGTGGTTGACAAATAAAAATGAACAAAAAACAATCAAAAAAGCTCGCGCTATGTAGACGTTAGATTATTGCTGTAAATTTGGAAGGGGGAGTAAAATGTGTTAACTTCTGTAGAAAATAATAATGAACTGAATGTCTTATTTTCTGGATCCGATTTCAAAACTAACAAGTAAAGATGGCGAAATAATCCTACACAATCTCAAGTGTAAATTCTGGCCAAAAGTTCTAGAAAATAAAAAATCAAAAGCCTTCAAGTAGTTGGGGTACAATACATCTTAGAAATCTAAAAAGGCCCTTTTTTCGTTAATGACCGGAAAAAATGCCAGAATTTAATTAAAAAAGTACGTAAAGAGAGATTTATTAAAGCCTAGCATATTTACAAAGAGAAACCATAAGACGTTTAATTACATATTCACACTAAATCACTGGTCAAAAGTCATCCAACTATTACCTTCTTTTTAAGTTTAGGTAATAATTATCATATGACCGTAAACTTGTAATTTAAAATATAAAGTTAATGCAGGCTTTTTAAGGTGTGTGAAATTGTGAATTGTATTTTTGATAGTATTTGATTTTCTAAGAGAAGATTTATTAATTCTTCTTGAAGGTAATCTGTTTCGTTGCAAACTTTTTTGACTCAATTTGTATATTAATAGTGTTAATTATAACTTTCTTGGAGATGTTAGAGCTCCAATTGATGAGTTTAATTGTATGAAAATTAAAATCTGTTCTTTTATCATAAATTTTAATTCCTTTGTGGTTTAAAAACCTGTAAATTAAGGAAGTTAATATAATTTTGTTGTAGGCTAGTTTTGTTGATGCGAGTAGGATAGATATTTTCTGCTTCTATTTTATTAAATTTGTTGAATGTAATGATGTCATTGACATAACTGTAAATGTTGGAAAAATAAGTAACACTTCGATATCCAAAGTTGAAAAATAATTTCCTCTATCTTTATTAATTCTTCTTTTCCCTCCTATGGTTTTTTTTTACTAAATCTTCTAAATTGACTAAAGACAGAGTGTTCTTTATTCTTAGTAGCTCTCTTGTGTATGTACGAATTGAGCCTATAATGGTAAAGTGATCTGTTTTGCAGTATGTAGATAGATTCTTTAAAGAGTCTTAATTTTGTGTTGGGGATTATATTCAAAATAGCAACTTCAATATTGTCAAAATTATGAAACTGAAAATGTTCAAGAACTGTAGTGTTGTTTAATTCTTTGCCATTAGTAGTTGGAAGAAGTTTAAATTTTTCAACGTGCGATCTATGGTTATAAATTCTGAGATTGAGATTGCTTTTAGTCTGACCTATATGAACTAAACTACATTCTTTTTTAAGTGGTTTGCTAAACACAGTTGCAAGTTTTACAAAGGTTTGCTGTTGTTTTTCTTGTATTGGATCAAGCGTGGCGTTAAGCTAACATATTTTTCAAAGCGAATTTTTGCATTCGATAATTTTAATATTTTTTAACTGAGCTCAAAAATAAAGTAAAGCTAACCCACATTACAGTTACAGTACAGTTAATGTTTTGGGGAGGAAAATTAAAACCTAATTTTAGAGAGTGAAAAATATGAAAAAAACTTTTATACACCTAACGACAGAAAAATGCAACAGAATGTAGATAAATTTGCTCTGAACGCTGCAAACGGGAGAATTACTTTAGAGAATAGGCCGATTGCAACCAAAAAGGGAGGTGCACATCTGCATGTTAAAGCAGTCCTATATACAAAATTTCAACGTTCTGAGGCTACTCATTTTTTAGTTATGCGAGATACATACGTACGTACAGACGTCACGAAAAAAATCTCTTCTGAATCCATTTTAAATCCATTTTGCAACCCGTTTTGGGAAGAAGAGTCCTTTATTTTGTCCTTACGCACGGATGTTAAGCAAAAGCATCGTTAAATTGCATTCGATAGCAGTCAGAATAGGTAAGTTCATTGAAATATGATTGTTTGATTGAAAAATATCTTGGCACGGCTCTGGGATTAGTACTAATATATGAATAGATGAAGCACGTTAATATCTCCAAGAAGATATTTTTGATTCCACGGTTTGTGGCATCAGCAATGAGAGTGCAAGAAGTACTTTGATATGTGTTTAAAATCTGCAGTTTATATTACATTTAGGAATCATTATTTTAAATTATTTATTTCACATGAAGCAATGAAATCTGGTTTTATTAATTTTGATAGTTTCCTCCATATTAAAGTCTTGTGTTGCTTACAGTTGTACCCACCACTTTTAAAATGAAAACGGAAGAATAAATTTCATAAGTAATTATCATGAGCAAGTGTTTCATTAGTCATAATTTGAAAATTTATGATAATTATTAAAGATATTTGCACCTTCTTTTCCCTTTCTTTCTTTGTAATATAGCCAGTATATTGAGTATTACTCAATATACTGGCTATATTACACTGGTGTGCAAAACGTAAGCAACAGGTGTTCTTTTTGCCATAACTCAGGAAGAAATCATCTGAGAGACATGAAATTCAGAAATGAGAGACAGCATTTTATATTTAAATGATGACGAAAGCATGGTTTCTCAAAAATGAATACAATGCATACAGTTTGGAATCAAACAAAAAAAGGCTTTACTGAACTCATAGTATCATTATGCATGATTGTCTGCACAAGAGGAAGAACAACAAGCAGATGTTCCTTAGTATGGGATATGCCCTCCACTTACTTCAATGGTTGCTTCACATCACCTCTCCATATTCAGCACCAGATTGTCCAAGAGATCTTGAGGTAAGCCTGCCCATTCCTCAATCAGCATTTGTTGGCTGTTACCAGAAGGATGTGATCGTACCAAACAGCGTCTCCACAAAGTATCCCACACATGTTTTATGAAATTTAAATAAGGGAAATACGTTGGCTAATCCATCCGAGTGATATCTTCACTTTTCAATAGCTTCTGAATGGCAGGAGTCTGATGTGGCCGTGCGTTGTCATCCATAAAAATGAAGTCTGCTCCAGTGGCACCTTGGAACAGACGCACATTGAGAAGGATCACCTCCTGAAAATAGCGATCTCCGATTACAGAACCTCTGTTGAAAACGTGGAGCTCTGTCCGCCCGTTCAGCATAATGCCTCCACAGACGAGAACTCCAGGACCACCGTAACGTCTCTTTCCGTGATGTTACTGGGATGAAACCGTGTCCCGACTTCTCTCCAAATCAACTGGCGTTGAAAATCACTTGTGGCACTAAAACGACTCTCATCCGTAAAGAGGACACGACTTCATTGATGAGATGTCCAGTTTTCATGCTCCTTGCACCACTCTAAACGGTGGCGCCAATGGCCAACTTTCAAAGGGATGTAGCGTTTAGGACGGGGGGGGAATAGGCCACCTTTGTGAAGGCGTCTGCACACAGTAAACTGCGACACTTGTCACCCCGTTGCTGTACACAGTTGCTGAGCCTTGGTGCTTGCTAACTGGTTTCGGGCTCTTTTCGCCCGTACTGGCGA
>KK120847.1:2468449-2485773 GCA_000611955.2 Stegodyphus mimosarum
ACGAAATCTTTTTTCTTTTATTTCTTCCCACAGATTCTAAAAGTCTTCGTACAGATTTGTAGAGTATGAAATTTATCTTGTGTTTCTTATTCAAATTACTCACTAATTTTCTGCCTATGATTTTTAAGCGCGGAATGTTCGCTAATACTATGCAACACGATTTCGTTTTTTGGCATTGTAACTCCATATCTAGTCCCAGTTCTGCACTCAACTGCAAGTATAGTTCGAGTCTTTTTTTTTTTTTTTTTTTTTCATCGTATAACTAACTATGCGGCTCGTTTCCAGTAGCATACAAAGTACATGTTAAATAAAAAAAGTCTGATTGTGACACCATATGACTTCCTTATACAGAATATTAAATTATGCGCAGCTTTGCTGCATTTCATTTAAACTTATTTCCTCGAATTCCATTAGATATATTTCAAATAATTCAGTTCTCAATTCGCGGCAAAGCAAAAATACATAAACCTCATAACATCTTTATTAAAACTTGAAAAATATAAAACACCAAATGCAGTTAAAACGGTTAGAAAAACAAATTTTTAGAATTAAAATTAGACTTTCTACCCAAAAACAAGCAATTTGGCCAGGGAGCACGAAGACAAAATTTCCGAGGAACGAAACTGAAAGTTAACTTTTAATCCCACTAGACAAAAAGACACTGGATTTGGGGCACTGATTGCCTTAACTCACTATTCTACTAAGAGTTTCAAATGTAAATAAATGGCGGCAGCGTTAAGCTTAGCGGTTTTCAAATTGTTGATAATTCTACAACTAGTGCATGCAAATTAATTAATCCTTAACCGGAAACATAAGAACAACATTGTTCAATCACTTTTAAAGCAAAAAATGCACAACTTACCGACCTATAAGAATAAAAACCTGGTCTTAACGAACTGGGTAACACAGTGGCAATATATATATATATATATATATATACATTTTTTACTGCCGACTGCAATGGCGAAAAGAGGTGCATAATTACTTGTTATAACAAACCCATATACAAAGTTTCAACGTTCTACGGCTACTCGTTTTTGAGTTATGCGAGATAAATACATACATACGTACAGACGTCACGAAAAAAAATTGCTTCTGAATCCATTTTAAATCGAATTTTTAATTAAATTTTATTTTGAAATTTTAATCTAAATTTTTATTTTAATATTATAAATAACATAATGCAAGCTCAAAGGATACTAAAGAAGAATAACTAAATATATTGAAGACATTTATTTTTGCGAGAAATAAGAAAGGACACAAAGGGGGTTTTATGAGCTAATCATGAAATAAATTTTTAAAAAACAATTCATTTCTTCTGCTTAACAAACTAAATTCCTACTGCCTGACTTGAACATAAAAAAATGTTTTAACTTGTAATTAATAAAATTATAAAAATCCTTGTAACTTTAAATTCAGTTAACCCATTTCCTGCCCACTAAAAATTTAAAAAAAAACATAAAACAATCCCATCTCACAAATTAAAACTAAATTGCAAAAAATATAAATATATATACAAACTCTGGCGAAAAACCTCATCACAAATAATCAGGTTTTATTAAAATCCAACGCAATTAAAGGATACAAAATAAACCCAAAATTAAAATCCAAAAGAAGGCCAAACGACGTAAAAACAAATAAACAACCCCCTACCAGCCATTATTTGGAACATATATTCCATTTATGGCTATTATATTCACAATAAAAACAGCATTTTGCGTTTTATAGTCTCATCAAAAAAGTCATCAAATATTGCCTTGCATGAAGCGTTAGAGCAAATTGTCCGTAATTTATTCTAGCCGAAAAGGAAGATTTCTTGAAATATTTATTCAAGGGTTCCTAATGTAAAAACGGTACTTCGTTTCATCGTGTAATTGGAACAAATGTTTATTTCCTGTCTTTAAATAAATGCAGCAATACATTTGCAATTTGTAAAAACGTCAGTTTCAAGTACCAAGTAAGGAGTGTTTCTGCTTTCTTGAAACTAGGAGGAGGGCAGGAAAATAAATAAATAAAAGTAAAAAATACCTAAACACCTTTTGAAAAGAGAATCTGGTCATAACTTTTAATAATGAAAACGGAAGAATAAGTTTTGGGCTGCAAAATGTAACTTTCGGCGCTGCCATTTTCAATTTCTTCTTCAGTTTCGTAAAATAATCTCCAGTGTATAAAAATACGTTCGGTGAGAAGGAGAGGATGGGAAAGGGTAATATGTTTGGCGATTTTCTCACTTTTTTGGCTACTTTTTTCTAAAGCACTTTCCTCGAATTTAGTAGCGGCATAGTTTGATGTAAAAATTAACGTAATTTCTAAACTGAGTCTTTATATATCTATATCTTGATGAAAATTACTAAAACATTTTACGTGATCGCTATGATAACGCTGTTTATAAGTATCTACATGAATGCTGTAAGTATCTACATGAATGTATGAATGCTTCTCGCACTGGGAAGAAACAATGGTACCTAGAGCCATCAAATTTTGGATAATGTAGTCCTCCGACCGAAAGGAGGAATTTGGAAGCCCAAATTTGGAATTTCGAATTTGTATTATTATCGATTTAAAGTTTTATAAAACTTTAACGAATTTCTGATTAAACTCAAACGATTTCAAAGTGAGCAATGGCAACACTGTAAGAAAGAAAAACTTTTTTTCTTTTTAATCTCCAGCTCTTGAGCCTGTGCATCGGAAATTCTGAAGATATGCTCTTTTTAAATTATTTTGTGATATTGCTCTTGAACTGAATTTTATGGTTTTAGTGAGAAGAGCATGATATTTAATAAATAAAGATAACACACAAAACGTTAAAAAAAGCCCCTATGAGCGTAATATGAAATTTGAAAACTTTCAGAGTTTTTTTTTAGTTAATTTTTAATTTTTCTGACGCTATGTTTTTTTCTTTTTTTTCGTATTTTGACCTTAAATCTTAATCTTATTTTCCTACAAGAAGGTTTCTTTAAGAGGGTTGTAATCATTGTCTTACTTTTACACGCACTCCAATCAATGTATAAGCGCGTTTTCTTTTAAAAGAAGGAAGGCACTTCGACGTTTACATCGAAAACGTTACATCTTAACGTTGATAGATTCATTTTGCTAACTTTGGTAAACATTTCGGTTAATACGACATTTTACACACGCAGTCTTGATCATTTTAAATTTTCGCTATGCATGGTTATGGTTTATTAAAAATACTACCGCTCATGCACGCAGTTTCCTCAACTATGTCAACGCGTTTCCTCGAGACAACCATTTTACTTCAGTGTGAAGCAGGAGGAATGCGTAGCTTCCCATATTCTTTAACACATTGATTCGCAATTTATTATTAGACAGACTCGCGCGAGGATGGCTTAGAAATCACATTATAATTGCAATGAACATTCAGTGTGAAATGACACTTAATCGATTACCCATCTGTATTTATTTATATGAGGCTAAGTTTCGAAACGTTTCGAGCGTATTTCAGGAATTCTCGAAAGACTAAAAATGAGTGAAAAAACTCGGAACATGCCCGTCGACGGAACACGTGCTTGAAAATAAAAGACGAATGTAAGTAACAGAATTGAAATTTCGTACCATTTCGAACAGAGAAAACTGGTATGAAAATCTCTAAAACTCTCATCTCGTTAATGCTTGATACTTAGTTAGATTAGGTTTATTGATCGAGACAAAGTAACCGAGGGCTATCTGCTTAAACGGAGAAATACCTTCATGGAAAAGGTTTAAGGGGGAGTGGTTTGTAATCTCGTTACACATTGGAAAAATCACAAAAACTCCTACGTAGCCATCCCATTTCGCCAGTATTTGAAACCCAGTCGAACTAACAGTGTTCTTACTGTTTGGCAGTCAGTGGGTCTGGGTAGATGAGGAAGAAGAAGGCGACTGTTACAGTCACAATAAGTACATCATTTGTACAGACTGTAAAATGTCAAAGAAGAGACGGTAGTGTATCTAGAAGTTCTGTGGACTCCTGGGTCAACCAGTATTACATCATCAATAAAGAGAGGAGTGAAACATAAACATAAAATTCTTATCCAGAATTCAAACCTGAGGCTACTTATTCAATAGTCAAATAGTCTTCGATGATACTTGTTTAAATTCAAGATATCCATTGAAATGTATCCGAAAATACAGCATGTCTAATAAATTTTGCGTTGTTATAATACAGAATAGTTCATCAAGTTCATATTACGATTATAAAATTCTCTATGTACAAGTTTTATAGCTTGATAAATTCAGAGCCGGCGCAAGAGCCGATGTAGTCGGTGCAGCCGCAAGAGAAAGCAGAATTTAGAGGAGGCAAATTTTAGAAATTTAGTGAGACGTAAAGGTGCAGTATCAGGAGATATGAAGGCCTAGTCTGGATAAACTTTATTTAAACTCTGACCAACAATTTTCCGAATCTAAGATGTTGTTAAAGCAATTGCTTTAACGCCATTCTCTTCAGATTGTCCGAGTTTAAAATTCTTCTCTAATTTCCGCTCAGGCACTTGAAGGTAATAATTGAATAATAACATCGTCTCTGAAACACTGATAAATCGTTGTGGGAATTTCAAATTTAAGCTAGCTCCTCCAAACCGATGTCTGTTTTGGAAATAAAGAAGATCAAGCAGCTGGACTTCTCTGATCTGAAATAAAGAAATTTCGTTCAACTTCATTCAGCCCAATTCTTTCTCATTTAGTCTTGCTGAAACATCTTCATGAAAGCTTAATAGGCTGCTATATTGGTGAACTGTATTACTTGAGAAAGCTGCGAAGCAGCAAAGATTGTGCATTTGTAAAGATATTAGGCTCTGTAAGAACAGAAATCCTGAAAATTTTAGCGTACTTAATTCAGAATTGAACCGGAGATTTTCCAATCGTTATCTGATTGTGCTCACCAATTCTCCATAAGAATAGGTAGAAAAGATGTATTGGGCTTTTTACACTTTCCTCCCCTTAATGGACAACTAAGTGACAAGTTGATATTCTACCAGCCAAATCAAAGTGATAACAAAGTACCATCCACTAGATTTCAGTCTGGCAATCACTGTAAAAACATTATAATTTCTGTGAGCAAGAATGCTAAAATTCCATTAAGCTTTCGTTGGAAACATACCCAAGACCTTTCACTTGCAAGCTAGATATACTTACCACTAACCACAAAAAGCATTGGAAGAATGTCTTCAGTTCTTTAAATAGTATTGTCAAAGTAAGCGTATGCCATTATTGTGGAATTTATAGATTATAAAGAAAACGGCATGCATGTTTATTGTTTATCTATAGACCTACCAAAATGCCTTTTGTTGTGCATTTTTAATGAAATACTGAACTTCCTTGTAACTCTTTCATTTTCGAAGAGATAATGAAAATTCAGAGTCTCCAGATATAACAATTGTGTCATCTTTCTCCAAATTCGAAAGGTTGATCTTTCACTGAATAGCAATAAATAAGGATAATCCACGAAAATTGTGATAACAGTCGCTCTTAGCTAATTTCCATAGATGCGTGTTCACTGATGATACTCACACATTTAATCATTTTTAAGCATGGGAAATAAATTAGGGATGGTTTCTACTGAATAAGCTTTAGTTTGAGGAAATATAATGAAGGATAATGGCACTATAATTCATTATATTTTGGGATGTTGCTAATAACAAAAACCACAGACTCTGAAGCAACGAATATTGTGGCATGACTTCAGTCCTATGCATTCTTAAAGAACAATGAGCATGAAAAAACAGGCTAAACTTGAAATTTCCTTATATTTTTCTAAAATTTTATTTGAAGCCTTGATTGCGTTATATTATTATATACTAGTCTTCACATTGTTATGACTGAGCAAAATAAAAAAATGGCCCTATGGCCCTTGCCTTCTATTGGTTAGGTTATAAAGTTACTCTTTCTATATGCATGAACAATAAATCCAAGTGCAGTAAAATTTCGCTTGAAATTTCTAATCATTATTCACTACCAGCTGTGATGGAATTCTGAATTACACATGCGGAGCTCGATGGTCGGAAACCTCACTCCTTTAATTCTTGGGAAAGTGTAATTTGTAAAAATAAGGCATAATTTGACAAGATAAGCTGCGCAAATTACAGAATGGCCTGCGTTTTTTCCCATTAAACGTTCATTTATTTGTCATCGAAATATTGTGAAAGAAATGCATAATAACTGTGCGGGCAAAGAAAGAGAATTTAGAGCAGAATGTGTTTAATGCATCCAGCAATTTGTTTCATATCTTCTTGCAAGCAAATCTTTACATTGCTTATGAATCTCCATCACACGTCTTATGAAATTGTACGGCACAGCTGCATAATAAGAAACTTAAGTTCTGCTACATTTGCAGGCTTCCTTGCGAATACCTCAGCTTGAAAAAAAAATTCCTTAAAAAATCATTTGGCTTAATTTCCGAGCTATGCGGAGGCCATTATACTTTTGTAACGTTTAGGAGACAGATGGGACATTAAAGTCGCATTAACCACCGCGTACATTAAATCAACACTAAAACTTGCAGTGGGTGGGTGGTCCGTCTTGCATGAACTACTGAGTGCATAAAGGAAGACCTGTTACCATTTTCAGGTGTGCGGACACTTTACGGGTGCTGTTGATTCATCTCCAGCACATATTCAATGACTTCCAGTTCTGACCACAGCGTGAATAGTCTGTTTGCAATACTCCAGTAGCCGTTATCCACCATCCCGCAAACTGTTGTTTCAGGGATAGTCAGAGTTCAATACTGACTTCCCCTGACGTCTACGGCGTTATCCATAAATAAAATCCTAAATACGGGTTTTTAATTTCCAGTATATAATATTAAATATTTATAGGATGAGTGAATGGAATGACATTTCATGCCCCATCGTGTACATCTCGCTGACTTGAAATGACGTATGAAATTAATTTTGAGCTAATTCCATCATTTATTTAAAAAGACTATAAAATTATTTAAATTTTTATAATATTGTTACAGATTTAGTATTTATTTAGCTATTTATTTGGAACTGTAATTAAAATTGCTTTATTTTCCCATACAACGCAGACGATTTTTGAAGTGAAAGCTACGTCGGAAAAGTAAAAATAAAAGAGAGCGTGCATTTAATATTTAATAAATAAATAATATCTCGTAATTGCTGTTGCCATCCATAGAAATTGAGAAAAATCGAGGTTTTACCAGAATGTTTTAGTAAATAATTAAAAAAGCCTATAAAACCCGAATTGAAACACCTCATCTCAGTTGTAGTTGTAGCTGTTTTAAGCGAACTGTTTGTTTACTTAATGTTGTTATTGATTGCAGCGATTTCGCTGTGAGATAGAATTAGTTTATCTGGTTTTGAATTGAGTTTTGCTTAACGTTTGAGATATTGTGAAATTGTACGAGTATCTCTGAAGAAATATTTCAGCATTTTGATTTATTTCTTGCGGAAAGAATAAATTTTTGTTAACTTTTTAACGACTCGTGCATTCAATCCATTACGAACTCGTATGCATGCAACGGTATTATCTGTGACAAAGATTGTTTTGAAGAAGAAAAAAACTTTGCAAACCTCAGAAAATAGTTGAGTAAAGAGTCTTAAAACATAAGCACATTAAGTTTGTGTTTCATGCGTCAAGTTTCAAATAATGGAAGGAAGAATGCCTTTCTTTTGCCCTAATTAATCGATCGTGTTTTCTCATGGAAAAGTTGAATATTTTTATAATAAACTACCATTTACGTTCGTAAATATCATACGCAGCATTAACTCATTAAATACTGAATGCAGTACTACCTCGATTATCAGAACCGTCGGTTATTCGAACTGGTTAGAACTTCTTTGAACCCATTACATTCAAAAAAAATTTTTTTTTCACTAAATAGCTGAGTATTGACAATCACTATCCGTATTCAACTGCATTTTACCCTAAGTTTTTTCCCCGGATAACATGCAAGAAACAGATATTTTTCTTGTATGCTATCGGCTTTAGGCCTAAATGAAAAAATTAAAACATCCTAATTATTTCACTAAAATAAAAAAAAAAATCTGAAATGTTTCAGATTTTAAATTACGTCCAAAGGGACGTTTATTTAACATTTTTTGTGTTACCTTTATTTATTAAATACCATGTTCTTCGCACTTAAACCATAAAATTCAGTTCAACAGCAATATCGCAAAATAATTTTAAATTGAGCATATCTTTAGAAATTTCGGTACACGCTCTCACGCGCTGGAGATAAAAATGTTTTTCTGTACAACGTTGGTATTGCTGGCTTTGAAATCTTTGAGTTTGTTAATGAAAAATTCGTTAAAGTTTTAGAGAATATTGTTACGAATTTCACATTTATTTGGCTATTTATTTAGAACTGTAATTAAAATTCCTTTTTATTTTCCCGTGCAACGCACGCAGACGATTTTTGAAGAGAAAGCTACGTCAAAAAAAAAAAAAAAATAATAATAACATGCATACATTTATGCAGATTTTTCATTTTTTAAACTTTAATGCAGAGCGATAACATTTAGTGGCAACAATTTGAAAAGTGAATCGGGCATTCAGAGTGAATCAACGCAAAATCGCAAAACGAAAGTAATAGTCCTTCGGGATTAAATCCCTTTGGACTAAAAACATTTCTGCTTTCTTAAAAAAATTAATTATGCATTGTTTAAAAAGATAAAAGTATTGTTACGAATTTCACATTTATTTGGCTATTTATTTGGAATTGTAATTAAAATTCCTTTTTATTTCCCCGTGCAACGCAGACGATTTTTGAAGTACCGAACCCGTACGCACCCGAATCCTACTTCTGACACCAAAAAATTGTTACGTGCTTACGGGTTCGTTATGGATTGAATGCACAAGTCGTATAAAGTTAACAAAAATTTATTCTTTCCACAAGAAATAAATCAAAATGCTGAAATATTTCTTCAGAGATATTCGCACAATATCACAATATCTCAAACGTTTAGCAAAAGCTGAGTTTAAAACACATAAAATAATTCTATTTCACGGCGAAGTCGCTATAATCAATAACAGCATTAAGTAAACAAACAGCAGTTCGCTTTAAACAGCAACAGCTACAACAACAACTGCAACATCTACTACTGAGATGAGTCTAGTCTAGTCTGGACAACTATTGCTGGGATATTGCCAATTATGAGCAACTTATCCAGCTCACTGAGGAATTGCATAGAGCCCCTGACGTGCAATTTCCTTAAATAAAATAAAACCAAATATGCGGTATGAAAGAGATGCCGTTTGCGTCGCAAGGTTGCAATAAACCAAAGTCCTGCAATGTAGAGAGAAGTCCTAACTAAAATCCTGACTGCGGCAGAGCCGCGTTAGTACATGTCTGCGTCCTAACCAGTGCACATGAAAGTAACACAATTTATTAAACTTTAGTTATACAATACAATACAATACAATTAAATACAAATACTGAATTAATACATGAAATATAACATAAAAAATGATAATAAACATTGAAATTCTTGATTAAATATGATAACTAGGATAAATAACGAAAGCCTATTTACATATGTAGAAGTTGAAGCAATGCTCTAACAACTACTAAGTTGGGAAATTCAGATCCCTTAGTAAGTGAGCCGCATATGGCCTGATGTTGTAATCCTCATCTAAGGCTATGTAGTCTAGAACATGGAAATGTTGAAGATGTTTACATAATAAGGCAGATTTAAAGAAGTTGGCATTCATTCTATGTAAATAATGATTTACATATTCAATCCTCAGGTCTCTGTGTAAGGTCTCATTAGATACGTAGAACTGAGATGAGGTGTTTCATTTCGGCTTTTATAAGCTTTTTAATTGTCAGTAGAACAATCTCGATTTTTCTAGATTTTTCTGGATGGCAACAGTGATTACGAGATATTTATTTATTAAACATTAAATGCACGCGCCCTCTTATTTCTATTTTTATTTTTTTATTTTTTTTTCGACGTAGCTTTCTCTTCAAAAATTGTCTGCGTTGCACGGGCAAGTAAAAAGGAATTTTAATTACAATTCTAAATAAAAATAAATATGAAATTCGTAACAGTATATAAAATCAATAATTATTGCCGTTTATTATGGCTATTACATTTTTTCCCTATTCGTTTGCTTGGAAAATGTAATTTACGTCAAAATATACTATTCATTATTTATAATTACAATGCTGTTTTGTTCAAATAAATAATACAATGTGTAAGAATAAATTATTTATCTGAAACAATCATTTGTTGAAATAGGAAAATCGATTATCTGAAGCTGTCATGTTTGACAGTTTCTGTGTCATGAAGCTGCAGTAACTAAGGATCCAATATTATATACTTTGTATACAATAGTATACAACTTCACAATAGTATACAAGTATACAATACTGTATACTTTGAAAGATAAAAATGGATCAATTTTCCTATACACCAAAATTTTTAGAACAATAAAGAAGAATTTCTCTCTCTCACTTAAGTTAATTTGAAGCGAAATTAAATATAATATAATAGCATAAACCTACGAAATGTAGGCTTCGACGAGGATGGGATTTGAACCCACGCGGGCAGAGCCCAATGGATTAGCAGTTCATCGCATTAACCACTCGGCCACCTCGTCACGTACAAGAGATTTCAATAACAAATTAAAAGTAGATATATCTTTCCAAGTTTACAAATAGGCATGAATTTGTTTGGAAACCTCTGAAGTCTTTATTATCTTTTCCAATTCTTTAAGGAATTTATAGCTCACGGATTCCGCATCTTGGCAAACTACACTCATGCCCATAAATTAAGCATAATTCGGAGTCACGCGGAAATCGAATTCTAAAATAAATATATCACCTGTAAAATCACTACACATATCTTCAAGAAACATATGCAAATTTCAGGAAGTAACCAGATGACACCGATGGTACGTCACAATGAGGAGAGTGTAAGAGAGTGATATATAAGGAATACAGGCAAAGAAGTAAAATTGTTCGCAGGCGCTTTATAAGCATTTCAGTGCAATAACCGAATAGTTATGACACAAAGGACGCATTTGGAGGATTTTTTACATGGTAGAATTATCGGCCGTCTGAAATGTGGGCGTACCCAACTGGAAGTATCAGACGAACTTGGAATTGCCCAGAGTGTCATCTCCAGGCTTTGGCAACAATTCCAAAATGATGGTAATGTGAGTAGACGTTACAGCACAGGTCGCCCCAGAGTTACAACGCCGAATGAGGACCGGTATTTGTCAGTTACTGGCAAAAGAAACAGGCGGAGCACAGCCTCAGACCTGTCTCTTCAGCCACTGGTACGACAATTTCAAGGCAGACCGTGTACTCACGCTTAGAGCAGATTGGACTATATGCTCGTAGACCTGTCAGATGCGTTCCACTTACTGCAACTCACTGTCGCCTGCGGTTAGCCTGGAGTACACAGCATGCATTGTGGACTCCGCAACAGTGGGTTTGTGTGATGTTTTCCGACGACTCCAGGTTTAGCTTGCAGTCTGATTCTCGCCAGACTTTCATATGGAGAGCTCCAGATACCCGTTACCACCAAGAAAACATCATTGAACGACACCGTTACGGTGGTGCAGGAGTGCTCGCTTGGGGTGGAATTATTCTGGGTTCCAGAACTGACGTGCATGTTCAAATTGGAAGCATGACAAGCCAAATCTATCGGGACGTCATTCTGGAACAACATGTACGTTTGTTTCGGGGTGCCATGGGCGCACAATTTGTGTTTATGGATGACAACGCCCGTCCTCACCGTGCAAACATCGTAAGCGAATGCCTTCAATCGGAGGATAGCACCCGTATGGACTGGCCAGCATTCTCACCGGACTTGAATCCAGTAGAGCACGTGTGGGACATGGTTGGCCGACGAGTTGCAGCCCGTCAACCTCCTCCTACATGTCTACCGGAACTTCGGAGAGCATTGCTTTTTGAGTGGTGTAATATCCCCCAAGATCAGATAGATAATTTGATACTCAGCATGCCTAGGCGTTGTACGGACTGTATTGCATTGTCTGGGAGACACACAATGTATTAACAATCATACCAACCATGTAATATTGTTTTTTTGTAAATAGGTTTTTTTTTTAAATTTGCTCCAGGGAGAAAAAATCACTAATTTTTTTAATAATATCAAACATATAGCATCTTCTTTTGCTCTTTACCTTTTTTTTTAATAGATAGGCTTTACAAATAAGTCAAATTTGTTTTGCTTCTAGCTCTTCTTTTGCCTGATTTTGCATTATCCTTAATTTATGGACATGAGTGTAGAAAGTAAAACAGGAAAACCGACAACCTTGTATTTGGCGTAAACTTTCTAAAATTCCAATCGATTTCTAGGGCAAACGGGTCTCCTTTCATCAGGAGCAAAAAGTTCTGCAAAAGGGAAAAAGCGAATGTCGATCATATTTATACCCGTAAGCGACCAGCGGAAGAGCCGATAGCGCCATCTATTGGCAGAAATAGTAACTAAAAATAAAGGGTTAAGTTAGTAGAATTTTGATGGCATTAGGAAAGACTGGATTGGAATTGAAGTCATTGACTAAACAGGATAAATTTTTGTGAATGTGAAAATCTTCAAGAAAATCCAATTCCTTAACAGAACCAGCTTTCTGTATAATTTTCGCAGACCCGAAATCAAAATTGTGATTGAATTTCGAACTATGTTTAGCTATTGAAGATATGTTAATTTCGACTTTTCGGACGATCATGTTCCTTTATGCGAAACTTTAATGCTCTTTTCGTTTGGCCAATATAACTTAAGCCACACTGGCACGTTGTGCTATAAATTCCCCAAGAATTAAAGTCAGAAATAGAATCTTTAAGAGCCGAACCTTGGATTTTATTTATAGGTGAGAAAACAACTTCAAAATTAAACTTGTGTAAAATCCGTGCAATTTTGTAACTGATAGAAGGAGGAAATGGAAGCACAATAAAGTTATTAATGTTATTTCTGACATCAGAATGTGTTCTTAGATGGCATAATGAGAACTTTCGAACAGCTTTATCAATGACTACGGAAGAACATCCTCGGTCAAGGGCAACAGATCTTAACAAAAAGAGATTCTGAGGAACAAACTTTGAGAGCTGGAAATACATAATAGTAAAATGAAGCCATTTTTTGTTTAGCCGGGTGACATGCCTTAGCATGGGGAGGTAAACAAACAGAAATTTTTTTACGGTAAACAGTTGTGCTGAAATTAGATCCTTGCGGATTGTAAGAATTTCAAGGAAATGCAGTGTAATATCAAATTCAGTCTCAAAAGTGAACTGGATGGCTGGGTCAGTCGAATTTATAACAGATCAAATCTGGGGTAAGTCTTCCTTATCACCATCAAAAAGAGCGAAAGTGTCGTTTACATAGGGAATCCGCAGACGAAAAGAATGTTTTTCAAATAATTTGACCTCAAAATAATGCATAATTATCTGAATTCTCTTGCGTCTTGAAACTAGAAAGTATTACTACTTAAAATATCATAAGCAAGCCATTCAGTAAAATTAATGCATTGCTACCTCCTGAATAATTAAATATTTATTTCATTAAGGTCCCAAGTCTCCACGTGGAGTTAATTTCAGATTAAATAATATAACGCGGTTTTTTTTTTTTTTTATTTTTTTTTTTTTTTTTTTTTTTTTTTTTTTGTCATTTGGCTCTGAAAGTTCAAATGCAAGATTTTATTATCTCTAAATTTAATTTCTGGGCGGGGGGGGTAGTTGATAAATTGGTTGACAAATCTTAATTACTTATCTTAAAATTATTTCAGACTTTAAACTTATATCTTTACAACAAAATGAGATTGAGATTTCACTTTTTAAATGCCGCCCAGTCGGCATAATGGTTACTGAATCTGACTGCCATACCGGAAGTGCCCAGGTTCGAATTCCGGATAAGACATGCATGTTTGTAAATGAATAGTATCTGTACGGCATGGAGCCATTCGAAATATGCGGCGAGCCGAAAATCCTCTCCAAATGCTGTTTGTTGGGGAGAGGGGTAGAACACACTCGGATCTGTCCCCCCGGCTTGCTCTACTTCTAAATTGAGGAGGGAACTGAGCAAAATCTTACTGTTACCTGTATGGTACCGAAGGCTTGTCAACGACAGGTGCAATTTGCTTCCTTGGTAGGCTTGCTCTGATATCAGACAAGGGAGATTAGTCACAATAAGAACAACTTTTTAAGTTTTTTAATTTTTAAACAAATTTGTTAACTCTCTGAAACAGAAATTTTCTAATTACAATATTCTATCTTCTTTTATTTTTTTTATGACTCCAGATTCTAAAAGCCTTTGCACACCTGTACATATGTACAATTTGAAGAATTTGAAATTTTTCAATTCATCCTGTAGAATTTAAAATTCATTTTATATTACTTATTTAAGTAGCTCACTAATTTTCTGCCAGTGATTTTCAAAGAAGTGGAATGTTCGGTAACACTATGTAACACGATTTCGTTTTTAGGCATTGTTTCTCCATGTCTAGTCCCAATTCTTCATTCAACTGCAAATATACTTCGAGTCTCAACTTTTTCAATCCTTATCGTATAAATATGCGCATCGTTTCCGGTAGCATGTAAAATATATGTTAAATAAAAAATCAAACGTGCATATAAAATTTTCACGACGTAAAAAAGCTAGCAAAAATTAACTGGCTGCAGTTACATCATTTATTAAAAACAAAAATTTCTTATATAAATAGAAAAAAGGATATAGCATTTGCACGATGCCCGTCTGCTTTTGGAACTGAAACAGTTAAATTACAATTTACAGAAAAAGCAACAAACCACTGTTCTTTGTTTGTTTTAACAATTATTGCAATATTTATTACTTATTTACAATAATTCTGCAAGTTATTGAAAAATTTTTGCATTTACTATATATTTACAATAATTCTGCAAATTAATGTAAATACGTAATTATTTTTCTACTAATTTTAGGAGCTACATATTTGCTAAATGACATGCAGACGTATTTATTGAACTAAAAGAAAAGAATGGGTGTAATATGCTTAATGTACTTGTAGGTGTATGATACATATTTATTTAAATTAATTTAGTAGTTTTTTAAATGTATATAATTAACATTTAAATCATTTTGTGTAATTTAAATCAATAAAAAAATTAAACAAAATCTGAAAGGTTTCAAGTTTTAAATTACGTCCAAAGGAGCGTTTTTTTAACATTTTGTGTACAACCTTTACTCATTAAATATCATGTACTTCGCTCTTAAACCATAAAATTGACTTTAAGAGCGATGTCACAAAATAATTTTAAATTGAACATATCTTTAGAATTTCTGATAAACAGTCTCACGCGGTGGAGATAAAATGTTTTTTCTGTTTTTGCTCGCTTTGAAATCCTTGAGTTTGTTAATCAAAAATTCCTTAAAATTTAAAAAAATAAGAAATCAATAATAAAACAAATTCCAAACTTCAAATTTGGGCTTCCAGATGCCCATATTCGCAGTGGGATTACGTTATTCAAAATTGGATGGCTCTAGGTACGGTTGTTTTATCTCAATGCGAGAAACATGCATACATTTATGCAAATTCTTCATTATTTAATTTCTTCAAATATAATACAAGGCGAGATAATATTTGGTGGCAACAGTTTCAAAAGTGAAAAGGACATTTAGAGTGGTTCAACTCAAAATCGCAAAACCAAAACAATAGTCCTTCAGGGACAAAGCCCCTTTGGACTAAAAATTTAAAACATGTAAATAAGTTTATAGCAGACTCAACTTTAAATGGCCTCAAAGGAAGAGCAAGTGATCTGAATAACTGAAGTTGAGAATAATTGAAGCCAGAGTAATTAAAGCTCTCTCATCTTCAAATTAATAGGCGTCAGGAGCTGTGCTTGCATTGAAGCAGTAATTTGAAACTGAAAATATGCAATGAAATGAAGGACAGAACAGGAAAAATAAATGCATAAGTGTAATTTTGCTTCATGTATCAATGAGGATTCTACCAACTTCTGTTTATGTTTGTTCCTTCTTATTTGCATACTTTATAGAATAAAATTTGACATTAAGTCCGAGAGTCTAATTTAATTTCTCTATATAAATAATCAGACGCCCCTTTTATCTGACCTTCAGTTATCCTATACTTCATTTTACCCGATTTTGCTCGAAAAAATAATTTATTAGAAATTATTATTTTTATTTTCGAGAGCAACGCTAGAAAATAAACCATATTAACTAGTTCTCATATTTTTAGTTCGTGAGGAATTAAAGACATTTTTTCAAACGCTTTTGGCATATACTGTTATACTCCTCCAAAGTATTCTAATTATATACAACTAAAAATGTAAGGTTAATAGGTTTGACCGCCGAAATGGACATTATTAACATTTTAATCACGCACACGTTAGGAACTTCTCAAGATTTCTATTCACAAAATTAAAAAATTAAATTAAATTAAAAAAAGACCTAATTCTTAACCATAAAACCCCAACTAAAATATTTTGAAGGATTAACTTCTCATCATCTTGTTTTGCCCGACGACGTCTTGCCTTCTTGCCCCCCCCCGTAATTCCTTTTTTTTACTATGAGGACCTTAAGGATAAAAGAATTCTTCCATATCTTTGCGTTGGATTTGTCAAAATACCCAATAAATAATTAGAAGATATCGGGTTTGATTCTCAGTGTTAGCGTAATTGCTAACAAAAGAAACAAATTATATATATGCTAAGCGTAGTGAGTTTCTATTAACATCCATTCCCGTACAACATATTGCTCTTTGCCTAATTTATGTGTGGTACATATATCGCAATGGGCCTCATTTTATTTCTTGAATAATTTTATTATCATAGGTATCAAAATAAAGAACAAAAAGCTTTCAGTATGAATTGCTGATATTTGTCTTTTATGGCGTTGTTTTTATAGCGTTTTTACTGGCTATATTCAGTAAACAACATTCTATGTTATTCAATAGTCTGAGTTGTCTAACCACTATTCAGTATCATTCCTCAGATAATTAAGATTCTATAATACTTTACTTTTCCATTGTGGAACCATTTACTTTTAAATTAAGCCAACTTTATAACGCGGTTTGGTCATCTATCTCATTGTAAAAGCAGAATATATTTTTATTAGAATTTTACTCCAAATCTTAAAATTGTTCCAAGCACCTGAAGCAGTTTTGTTCGCAATGACAAGCTAAAGTTTTCCTATTTCAAAAATGATCCAGATTTTTGGCAAAAATTTTTGGCGACGTAAAGACTGGAAACCTTCGGCAACCCTTCGAAACCAGCCGCTATTAGTCTCAGCTGACAAGTGGCGAAGCTAGAAAGAGAGAGAGTATTAAAGTAAAAAGGGGGAGAGCAAAGAAGGTTTTATAATGAGCCTTATCGAAAACAACAAAATGTATAGATATAGGCTTAAAAA
>KK120847.1:2489786-2543602 GCA_000611955.2 Stegodyphus mimosarum
CTCTCGAGAGGACGTTTGGCTCACCGCATCTTTAGAGTGCTCCCATGGCGCACGAACACTATACATTTACAAACATCCATGCATTCTGGGCTACACAAAGCGTTCTGGCAGATATCAGTGAATGAATAATTTATAAAAATAGTGTTTACATTGACATTTAAAACATTAAAAGTTTTATTTAAATTTGTTTTTGTTTTATACAAAGATCTTTATTTTTATTTTAAAATATTTTTAGCTTAGAGTATTTTGTAAAATTCTGTATAAAGTAATCTGTTATTTATTCATTCATTTTATTTTATTACAGCTAGAGTATTCGTTACTTAAGTTTGTAATCAGTTTGTAATTTTTTAAATAAGACTGGTAGGTGACTAATGAACTCCCAGACCATTTTTTCCTTTGTTATTTTTCTTTAACCTAAATTAAATTCATTACACAAATCTATAATTTATGTCATGAATTGTCGGCTTTTCTAAGATGACCTGGAATTGTGGATGCTCGCTTTAGAAATGATTCACTGTTCTAGTACACATATTGTTGAAAACTTTGCTTCAACACGATTGGCATAGAAAAGTCTTTTAAATGCAACAAAATATTTATAGTGACACTGCAAGCTTTTGGAATTGCTTCGGTTAGTAATAATGTTACAATATCTTTCCAAAATAAGTTTTGGATTTTTAGAGAGCATGAAAACTATAGAAAGCAAAAAATTATAAACACAGTGTGATAGGGAAACAATATATGAGTTATATCTTTCTTCAAAATGCTTTAATTGATAGAAATGACTCAAATTCTAAAATGCGAAGGAGAGTACTTGAATGAAAGGTTCCTAAAGGCCTAGATCGAGAGAAATAAACCAACCCATTTAAGCCATAATCATTAGGTATGATGAAACGATTTATCTACAAAACCATGTTCACGTGGAGCACGGTCAATTAGCTTATACTTGACAAATTCAGTTGAACTTGGCTTAACAAATCACTTGATTAGTTGAACTTGGCTTAACAAATCACCTGATTAATTCATTGACCTAAAATGAAGTCAATGCAGTTTTGACATGTGCCAAGAGGCATGAGGAGCAAGTATCAAAACCTATTTAAATAAGTGAAAAATTTCAGGAAATATATTTTCAAACTCACAGCCTTCTTTTTATTTGAGACAATTTATTTTCATGACAAGTGGGACAAAAGAAACGATAAAAAAGCATTTTTAAGCAAAAACACGAACATTTTACCTCTTAGCTTGATTACTTTGCGGAACAGTCTTTTTCATTAGTAACCAGAAAATAACTTTCAGATATTAATATTTTCAGTTCCATCATAATCAAATCTTTCATTTATTTCCTAAATTATAAAAGTATATTGCTAAATATAGAATAAATCAAATTATTTAAAAGAAATATGTAATTCAAAAATATATCCTACAAACTTCTTCATAACATGCTGCAATAAATTTTATTTCACTTTCACAAGTAGTGTACTTTATAAACGATGTTGCTAAAGCTTAAACTGTACACTAACATAGTCTATATTAAAATTAAAACATATGGATCATAATAAAACTCTGATGCATCATGCAGATTTCAGTTTCACATTTATACATGCATACTGATTTAGCTTAAACGATAGTATGCCTCTTTTCAAAATTATTCAGAGACTTTTTGATTTATATATTATGACATTTTGATCATATGAAAAACACATTTGAGCTTTTCAAATTAAAATATAGATGCTCATCGCCGAGATCTGCCAACAGGTCTGGATTTGTGCGTGCATGTGTGGTATATGTGACAAATATTTTATTTTTGTAAACGGTTACTTGAATATGACAAAGCATACGAGAGCTCTCTGTCTAAGAGAAAGGATGCCTCTGCGGAGAATCTTTCTAAAGGGAACTGGTTCGTATTCTCATTACACATGAGAAAAGCCATGAACACCAGGCATGCATGTAGCCCTTTTGTCTAGGATCTAACAGAGATCAAACTTTCAGTATCACATTCTTAAACACTTCAGCGAGTAGTGGGGCTATTTTTACAAACGTTATCATAGGATTTTTCAGCCAAAGCTTATAAAATAATTTATTAGACTCAGTGCTAGATCAAACAAATAAAAGAAGGAAGAAAACGGAAAATAACTCCTTCATAGTTTAGTTTGGATTGCTTTGATTAAGGCAAAGTACGCGAGAGCTATCTGCCTACAGGAAGGATATCTTCGTGGTAGACTTTATATCTAAAGAAAACTGGCTTGTATTCACCAAAAACATGAGGAAAACCTTGAAAATATTTCCCTAAGGATGTTAAGTTGGAATCTTGTAAATTATATTATATTATATTATACTGTGACTTTCGAGACTATGTTGAATGAGGATTTTAGCAGTGTTTTATGCATTGTGATTCTGAGTTAATAAAGAACATTTACTCTAGAAGTCTGTAGTAACTTGAATGTAAGAAGTTATTCAGACGCATTATACTAAACAGTATCAACTGGATACATTTATATACGTCATATGTACTGTTCACATACTTGCAGAGTTCCTATGTAATATTTGTTTGTCACATTCATATTAATCACTTGCGTTATTCACTTATTTACAGTTCGCTTACAATTCACTTATGTATAGTCTGCCTTATCGATAACTAAAGGTGACGCTAAAAAATTCTTATATACAGAATACCGTTTTGTACCTGCTTGGCATTTTGTACCCAGTAAATACAGAACACTTGAAGATTGGACTAGAAAATATTAAGTTCCACTTAATAATCTCATCAGGGAGAACGTTTCCAGGGCTCACAACAGGAAGCGACAGATATTAGGAGGGCAGGAGACATAGGAGCCCCCTCCCCTCGGTGGTTGAGCGCTAAAAGCGCTGGATACTGGTATTTCGACCCTGGATTCAAATCCTGGCGAACGATTTGGCTGCCTGGGAGGTTTATCGTTTTCCTGATGTATAACTTAAGGTCCTCTACGAGGGCATTCCTTCTCTTAATTAGATAGCCCTCAAGTGCCCTTGCTTTAATCTAAATAATTCGAGAAATACATATATATATATATATATGTCATTCTCAACTCGAAACCGAAAGATGAAAGATGTGACAGCCAGCCCTGCTAACTGGGATCAAAGTGACACCCGGGGTAAACTTCTAATATTTTGCTGCTTATATAGTTCGATCACTGATCTACTACCTAACTAAAGATTAGAGGAAAGGAACTGTAAAGTATAATGTAGAGCCCGCTCTATTTATTGTAATATTTTAATGCTGGTAACATCTTATGAACGAAATTCATCAATTTTATGCCTGTTTTGAATATTAAGTTTATACAGCGTTGAATATTTTCTGCAGTTTAACGTAACCGCTTGATCTCAGAATGGTCAAGTGGTCTTCGCCTCAGAATATCTTGGGCCATCTTATTCAATGGATAATGAGACACTACTGTATATCGATTGTGTGTATTAGAGCTACTTAAAAGGAAATGTCTTATTTAGTAGCCCGTCATTCTCGAAATAGAAATCTATACTTGGCGAGAAAATTTGTGATAAACTAATGAAGACAAGGATGATTTACAGTGTCATGAATATTAATATGCACCTTTAATACTAGTTACGCGTAAATAACTGTTTGATATGATAATAACCGATTTGAAGATGCTGTTCCTTTCAAATAAAATTAACCGAATTCGGAGTGTCTCATAATTTTTATCTTTTCACTTTAGTGTCTCACAAATATGATCGAGCATTTCGGAAAATAATGTCAAATGCTTTTCAGTGTTTTAAACTGAAGTTGGTAAAGGTGGTTGTACAGTGTGAAGGATTTTTTACGCTAATTCCTTTTTTTTTCCAAAACGAAAATACTATGCTTAAAAATTAAAATCTCTTTTGCGCAGGGAAATGATGACAAAATGAGATTGGAGACTTTCTATTATAACAAATAACAACAAGAAAAATTATTCTTAGAATTGCATTGATTATTGTTAGCTTTTTTATAGCACGGTTTAATTTTCTGGTATGGATTCATCTAGGCTTTCGATTTGTTTCTGGTCCTAAGTTTTTTCAGTTTATATTGATTATTAATACCCATTGTTATTTTTAATGAAAAGATAATGGAATATTTTATTTTCTTACTTTTATACTCCACTCCTTGTTAAAAATATTATGCAGGTTGTAAACTGGATATTCAGAAAGTGTTTTGAATGATCAGAGAAATTAAACTGCGGCCAGAGTTGCGCTTCATAGTAGAATGCTTACACCTCTTGGTAGAATGTAGCATTATTTTACAGACTAATGAAATTAAATGCTATTTATATATGCATTCAATAGGATCCCCTATGCTACCAATAAAAAAGTATGCCTAGGAACAACGAATATAAATACACACCAAAGAATTATCAAAGTACAATTAGTATTTCAGAATGAAGTAATTGGAATTGTATATCAAGAAAGGCAGAATGCTTGATTGAGACTGATGACATGGAGGGACCGCCCAGTAGGAGAAAGGTGAGAGCGTTGTACATCGTGTGATGGAATCCTTACTGAGCCGGTCTCCGAAACAGGGTATTGTAGGCCCCCGTGATGGATGTTGCCTTAGTACAGAAGTGCAGAAGCAATACCTGGGAATCCATAGGTGAAGTTCTGGTGCTCCGTCCACTCTTCCCTGTCCTTGCTATTTCAAATTTCTTTCTAAAATACCAGTATATTTACACTAATCAACACACTTTCAATACACAATGTAACAAAGTCAATGGATCTAACGCACCTAAAATTGCTATTTCTTCTTCCAAATACTCTACTCTTGGAAATACGAACGATGTTCCATCAAAAATAGGGAATTTACTAGCTAAAATTTATTAATGAATTCAGTGAAACGAATTATTCTCTGTTTTTCTGTATACTGACATGCCACTGCAATATACTTATTCCACCACCCTGATCTCTGCATTAGTTAGCGATGCCTGCTGTCGTTTCCTTGGCTCGGGTTCGGATCCCAGAGAAGGTTTTGATACTTGTAAGTATAAAGATCTTTTCGACAAGGTTCCATTTAAAATATACGATGAGCCACGGGTTTGATTTGACGCTAGGGTAAGAGGGGTGAAAGTACTTTGGATCCATCTCCCTGGAGCAATTTGGGATGGAACTGAGAAAAATAATATCATGGCCATAGGCCCGTGCGAACAACAGATGCAATAGCGCACTTCTTTATCAAAATACAATTTAGTAGACTTGTTGTGATGTTACTGTCAAACAAATAAGTCAGAAAATACACTTATTCCAGCGCCCAAGAAGTTTCTTAATTCCAGAAGAATGAAAGTCCTTTGACTGCATGTAAACCCTTTCCTGAATAGAATCAATATTCTGTTCATTTGACCTTGAATTTCTACCCTCCTAAATTTTGTTTAAGTTGATTGAACAAATGGAAATCCACTGATGCTAAATTTGGACTATGTAAGAAATGAGATTAGGACATTCCATTTGGGACCTCGCAGTGCTTTCACCATCAAAACAGCTACGTAAAGATGAGAAAGAAAGAAACGAACTCGCTGGCTTTGCTTGTCTATTAATTATTAAACACTACATAACAGAAATAGTTGCTTGGTTTGCCAAAAAGTCTTTGAAATAATAGAATCCTCCCAAAAAAGTGGCTATAATTTGCTGAAGTAAAAAATCTTTCTCGTTCTCAGTTTGCATTTTCATTTCATTCTTGTTTCTTTTGATTCTGAAGTAAAGTAGTGAACTCGTGTTCCTCTTCGGATTACTGTAAATTATAAAAACGTATCTGTGCCCTTCTCATGACGCTTCAAAAACTGTGTGACTTCAATGAATCTTCTTTCTTTATTTTTATGTACCAAAATATGAGAACTCACTTGGTACACACATTTTTCAATGAACAGCCCCACATTTTCAATTTATCCTCACATTTGTCACTGACGTGGAGGGCACGTGATTAAGTGGAAACGGTACTTAATTGCTGATTAACTGGGGAAGGTAAGGAATCCTTCTTTCACTCACTTTTGCGAGTAATGGGAAAGGCTGCTGATCAAATCATTTGCAACATATCACTAATGAATTCAGATATCACTTCCATAACTCTTGCGATAATAACAATAATAGATTGCCGACGGATCCTTTTCACGCTGTCATAGATGTTGACGTTGTCATAGCATTTTCACGTTGCCATATTTGCCAGAAAACTATAAAGACAAGCTGCTTTGTAAATTAAAAATGATTCTGCTGCCAAATGTAACTTTAAGAAGATGGATAAGCCCTTATTTTAGGTAACATATATCAAACTTTATCCCAGCATAGCAGCGCAAGCATTGCCATTGTACTTTCTAGCTCAATTTTTCTTTGAGTCAACTTTTCTTTCAGGTTTTCTAACACTTATTTGTGCGAAAGAGCATTTTCATCAATTGTAGCAATAAAACCGTAGTACAGAAGCAAACTCAGTGTTGCTAGTGATTTACACTGCGTATTTTAATTCGATGGAGAACTGAAAATCTTGTGAAAAATACACAAGCTTATCCGTCTCATTGATTTATTCGTCTTACGTGAGTGAAAAAAGCATGTTTCTATAGTAAAACATTTATAAATTATGTTTTTTCTACTACCTTTATAGGTAGGTAATATTATTATCATTTGGGAAAGAGACGCAAGAATTTCCATTTTTGGCCGTAGAGAATCGTGACAAATAAGACAGTGGTAACCCATGGTCTAGAGTCTTTACAGAGCACGATTAGGTCGTCTGAAACGGATGATAATAGACATGTCCTCTGCGCAGTAGGCTAATATGGCGTAGTGGTTGTCTGAAAATTTTGGAAAATGATTTACATATATCAGATACAGGAACGGCCTAAGGATCGAACTTTTCGAAACGCCGGTGTAGATCAGATGGGGATTTCAGGTAAGTCTCCTTGTCTCACAGAGGAAGTCCTACTCTCAAAGTCTCAAAGAATGATGTATATGCCGTTCTAGAGCGAAACGAAATAGCAGATATGCTTGCCAAAGCAAGAAAAAGCAATATTAAGGCAGCAGAATTTAACATTCTAATGTCATAATTAAATTTGAAGTGGGATGACAAGGTGATCCAAGAATGTCAACTGTAATGGGACCAAGATGACACAGGACGACAAACATGGTTTCATACCGAGAGGCTCACCATCACGTGAAATTAGCAATTATATTACTCGCCATGGTCCATTTCCAACGTATTTTTTATCGTTTTAATATCTCAGACACAGATGTCTGTGCCGGAGGAAGCGAAGATTATCCTGATCATTTTACTTTCCACTTCCTTCTAATAGCAGTAAATGATCTGCGTCTTCCTACCAACAATGTTGATGCATATAAGAGGTTTATCATTAACTCGAAAATCTTCGCCACATGATCCATGTGCCGAGAACATTAGGCGTTTGCCGAGCAAATGTTAGGCTGCTTGGGCCTCTTTAGGGAGGATATTTACTCCAATTCTCTCCTTGTGCTCGACGTTCTTGAGTCAACGGTGTTTCGGACCTTGTCTGACTTCGTCAGAAACCGGAGGAAAAGCAACAACAACGACATAATTACGAAACCGAACGGCAATTAACAAAATTTGAAAAGTAATAACATTCATAGCGGCAATGGAACAAGATACGATTTAATAATTTTAAGCGTATAAATACCAGAGAAAAGAAAAATAATGGAAATTACCTTAGTAGCTATCATACAAATGAAAAGAGTTCAGAGTCCGATTTTGGGCTTTGTGGGTTTGGAAAATTTACTTTATGCTAGTAAGTACTTTTCTACTGCTATTAGTAAGTAATTTCTTAACTCTGAAGCATATTGTTCTCAGCTATGGACTGTTCTTCACAGCAAATGCAAACCTTATAGCTACTGCATCTTTTTTTAATTTTCTTTTTCTTAATCTTTTTATCTAGCTTGTTAGAGATAGTATGCATGTGAGTTCTTAGCCAATTGGTAATTGACAGCTTGAAACGTCAATACTCAAGAGTTCCTAAATGCCTCGCTTCCGCTTTGTCTCCGATTGTTAATCTACACTCACTGACATAAAAATTTGTTATCGAGAACTAATGACTATTTGCTCATCAAAATTCTAATGGTATATACAAACATAC
This sequence comes from Stegodyphus mimosarum, assembly GCA_000611955.2. Taxonomy (NCBI): domain Eukaryota; kingdom Metazoa; phylum Arthropoda; class Arachnida; order Araneae; family Eresidae; genus Stegodyphus; species Stegodyphus mimosarum. The sequence continues at coordinate 2,497,886 of KK120847.1, forward strand.
AGATGATAAGAAATGTGATTGCGCATTGCATAGTGCCACCAGATGGTGTTTGAACTTCATTCTGCTTGGTGAAAAAGGTACTCAGAGGTATATTTTCAGTACATAATCTGCTGCAGAGGGACGTCTTTTTTACCCAAGAATGCTGTTACAACTTCATTGGAGACTTTATGATCAGCTGTCAGATTTCTAATCATAGTTCGAGAGGAAAAGAATCATCGAAATATATGAAATGGTCAGCTTGTAAGGTTTTAGTTAAACTAACCAAGTTTATTTTAATTTAAATCTTTTCTATCTCCTCTCTGCTTCAACTTCCTGTCAGAAGAAGCGCGCGTTTTTAGCTTATGCTAATTTTTTGAAGTTCAGCCAAGCACTATTTAAGACAGAGGTAGAAACCTCTCGGTGTGTGAGAGCTTTGCCTCAGATCACGGTCACGCTGCTCAACGTTCGCCTGACCAGCTAGCAGTTTAAATTTATAAGCCATAGTGCTTACTACGTGATTGCTTTGTAAAATAAATTAAAGTGCGGTAGTATTTAGTATACCTTGCTACGCACCCTTTTAGATAGAGGCCAACTTCCGCGAATTGCTCTGCGAAGCAAAGTTTAATTTAAGTTCTATTTTAATTTATTTAAATTTATTTGATTGTTAAGTTCGACCAAAGTGTGGTCTGTTACGTTCTGTATCTCTCCCGAATTGGGAGGTTTGTATTTAATAGTGATTGAATAAAAGAGGATTTCAAATCCCTTCACGTGCAGTTATTCTCCAGCCCAGCAGTTACATCAGAACATAGCGTACCTTCCGCTCCCTGTTCCAGTTCAGGACTTAGAACGTAAGGATAAGAACCCTTTACAGAATTTACCATGTTCTCAAAGAATACACACAGAATGCTAAGTCCTGATAATGGCGCCCGCACAGAAAGAAGAGGATGGCCTCAACAACAAGAAGACGAACCTGAGACACCTGCTGTACCTGTCCAGAATCCTGAGATAGCACCTCCTGGCATAGAAGGATTCGGCTACATCGTACAAACCATGCGAGCAGCCATGAAGCCAGCGGCAAGTTTTGACGGCAAGACAGCCGTAATCAATTTCCTGGAAAAGCTAGACTCCCACTTCATGCTATATCCAGTCCACGAATTTCAGAAAGTCGCTCTTGCTACCAGCGCTTTGAAGGGCCAAGCGCTAAGTTGGTTCAAGTGCATCGGAAAGAATCTCTTGGGGGAACCAGGAAGCCCCACATACACGTATGAAAATTTCAAGAATTCTCTAGTGAAAGCATTTCCCGTGGTGCGAGATCGAGCCAGATTGGAAGCTGAACTGTTTAGCCGATACCAAGAAAGAATAGAAGATTTGTCTAATTTTATTTTGAGGAAAATTCAAGTTTTCAAGCTTTTGTATGGAAGTCGCCCGGATCCTGAAATTATTCAAGTTATACTTCCTAGGCTACTGCCCCAAGTTCAAGATTTCATCGAACTAAGAAATCCAACAACATTAGACAGATTATTTGAGCTCGCGGTACAATTTGAAAGCCGAAGAACAGCCGACAACGAACGACGACGCCAATTTGAGCGAAGAAGTCAGTGGAGTTCGCCAAGACCGCAGCAAAAGCAAAATCAAAGTTACGGGAATAAGGCGAAGCAATGGCCGAAGAAAGATGTGTCTCCTAAAGCGAGCGGCGAACGAAGGGAATTTAATAGAAGAACAAGCAAAGATTCCGAGGGCAACCAGAAGAAAAAGAATTTAAACTAAGAGGGATTTCTTCGAGGAAGGTGAAGAAGTCCGAAGCAGCGCAAAACCCTTCCAAAATCAATTTAAACACCGTGGTCGTTAAGAATTTGAGTTTGCCGAAGATTGAAGTTCTAATCAACAACATACCGGCGACAGCCCTCTTGGATACAGGAGCCCAAAGCAGCTTCGTATCGGAAAGATTCTTTAAGAAGCACTTTCGACGTTACAGAATTTTTAGTGCAAGAGACACGGATGTCATAGCGGCCCAAGGAGAAAAATGTAGCTGTTTAGGAAAAGTACCATTGTTCGTGCGTATCAACAACGAACAGGTAAGAATCCTGTTTTATATTGTGCGTAACCTGCAGACTTGTATTATTCTAGGTGTGGACTTTTTTAGTTTGGCAGAAGCAAAAATTGATTTCAAGGGGGGAGAACTAACATTAAATATGAAGCCAATTGAAGCGAAGAATGATAAGCCCCCGCAGCTGGACTTGGAACATTTACAAGCAGAGGAAAAAGAGAAAATCCAAGGTCTGGTAAGTCACTTTGCGAATTTATTTAGTGATGTACCAGGCTTTACGCAGGTGGTGAACCACGACATTGACACGGGGGACGCTCAGCCAGTTAGGCAAAAGCCATATAGATATGATAGGACAAAAGAGGAAATAATTGAACATCATATTAAAGAGATGTTAAAGAATAAAATCATCACGCCAATTTCTAGCAGTTATGCTAGCCCCGTTGTCCTGTGTAAGAAAAATAATGATTACCCGATTACGCACCCGAAGCGGTGGCGTTTTGCTATAGATTATCGCAAGTTAAATTCAGTTACAAAATATCCTGTATATCCGTTGCCGATAATTGAAGAAATTATTCGAAATATTTCGTCTACAAAATACATGACTACATTAGATCTCACGAGTGGCTATTTTCAGATTGGGGTAAAACCCGAGGACGTACACAAAACCGCGTTCATAACGAAATCTGGTACGTACGCATTTCTTAGAATGCCGTTCGGATTATCCGGCGCGCCGGCAACGTTCCAAAGATGTATGGACATCGTCTTAAGACCAGTCCTTGGTAAAAGCACTTTCATATATTTAGACGATATTATAATTACGAGTAGTACTCTAGAACAACACTTACAAGATTTAAGAAAAGTATTTTCATTGTTAAACGAAGCTGGTTTAAAGATAAATGCGTCTAAATGTAAATTTGCCGCAAAAGAGTTACGTTATTTAGGATTTAAAATTTCCCAAAAGGGAATCGAAACGGATCAGTCAAAAATAGTAGCCATTAGAAATTATCCTGTTCCTAAAACAGCGAAGAAATTATCGTCGTTTCTCGGGATGTGTTCATATTACCGGGCTTTCATTAAAGACTTTGCAAAAATAGCTGAGCCACTGCTAAAGTTGAAAAGAAAAAAAGCTAGGTTTTCGTGGTCAGCAGAAGCCAACTTGGCGTTTCAAAAATTGAAAGACGCATTGACTCAAGCTCCCGTCTTAAAATTTCCAGAAGGGGATAAGGGATTAGAGATTTCAGCGGACGCTTCAGATTTCGCGATTGGTGCAGTGCTTTCCCAAAATGGTCAGCCCGTGGCTTTTTTCAGCCGAACATTAAATGAAACCCAAAGAAACTATTCCGCAACAGAGAGAGAAACTCTCGCAGTGTTAGCATCAGTACAGAAATTTCGTGTGTTCTTTGGAAGTTCTCCAGTAACTGTATATACCGACCACGCGGCGGTCACTAGACTCTATTCTGGAAAAAATTTATCACCCAGATTAATAAGGTGGGCTCTCAAATTACAGGAATATAACCTAATAATTAAACATACGCCGGGAAAAGAAAATGTTGTGGCAGATGCTTTAAGCAGAATTAACTTAGATGAAAATGGAAGTGTAATTAAGATAGCCATGTTAACATCCAAAGTATTAGATTCTCGTGAAACAGTAATAGCCGAACTCAAAAAAGATCCGGAGTTCAAAAATATATACAATTATTTGGCCGACCCTGAGAATTTCAATCATCCGGATATTGTGCCGATAAGAAATAGGGCCGAAAATTACGAATTAATTGACGGACTGTTATTCTATACGAAAGCTACTAATGAGAATCATGAATATAGACCGGTTATCCCAGCTAGCATGAGGTTGAATGTATTAGAAGAGTTGCATGATTGTGCCATTTCGGCTCATTTAGGTATAAGAAAAACTGTTCAGAGAGTTCGCGAGGCAGTTTTCTTTCCAGAACTGCAAAAGTTTACTAGGGCGTATGTCCAGTCGTGCCCAACATGTCAATTAAATAATTATGTTAATTTCCGCCCGGCCGGGTTCCTAAATAGTATTAAATCAGAATTCCCAAATCAAATAATAGGCATCGATTTACTTGGACCTTACCCTCGAAGTAAAGTTAATAAAAGCCGATATCTTTTAGTTATAGTGGATCATTTTAGCAAATGGTTAGAGTTAATTCCGTTAAAACGCGCGTCTGCAAAAATTGTAGTAGATTCAATTCTAAATAAGTATATTTTAAAATACGGGGCGCCCCTAAAAGTTATTTCAGACAATGGTCCTCAGTTTGTTAGTAAAATGTTTGAGGAAATGTGTGCAAAACTGGGCATACGTCATCTAAAGATGGTCCCGTATCGTCCGCAGTCAAACATAGCGGAACGGGTGAATAGAAATGTAGTGAAAATAATTCGTAGTTATGTGAAAAACTATCACTCTACCTGGGATAGCCATATAAATGAATTTGCATTTGCCCTTAGGACCGCCAAACACGATACTACACAAAAAACACCCGCTGAACTCTTCTTAGGAAGAAAGATCTTGACCCCCCTAGATAAACTGTTCTTTGTACAGGAAAGGGCAGAAGAATTTAAAATGAGTGATATACAAAAGTTAATACGGGAAGCGACGGAAAATATAGAAATGGCCCAAAGAAAACAGAAATTGTACTATGACCTAAAAAGAAGAGAGGTCAAGTACAATGTGGGAGATGAAGTGTTGAAGATTAAACACAACTTGTCAAATGCCCCAGAGGAAAAGGTGGGGAAATTTTTTCCGCGTTTTGAAGGCCCGTTCACAATTGAACAAATTACGGGGGCAGTGGTTATATTAAAAAGAAATGATGGTCAAACGCTCAAAGCGAATGTGGACCAAATAAAACCGTTCTATAATCGCAGCAAAATGGCTGTATTTAAAGATTCGTTTCAGGATCCGAGGCAATCGACTAGCCAGGAAGATATACGTCAGCAAAAACAGCAGGAACCAGCTACAACGGCATCGAAATGTCAGAAGAAGAAAGCTCCCCCCCAACAAAGAAATAAGAACCAAAAAGGTGGTTTCAAAAGAAAGTCTCACGATGCAGGTGAACAAATCTACGAACGGAATTACGAGCGCACCAAGAGAAGAAAGCAGAATGGGCAAGGGAAGCCCAATGTATCCAAAAGAACTGTGGAATCATCGGACAGGTGCCTGAGAAGCAAGAAACGTCGATTGCAGCCTGAGAATCAACTTCCCGAATACAGCAGGAACCAGGACAAGCAACGAGCAAGGGCCCAGGAGAGAAGGGCCCAGTCCACCAAACGTCCAGCGGAGCAACCTCCTCTACAAAGGAAATTGCCGAGGATACAACGACGGAATTTCAAAAGAAAAAGAGACGAGCAGGCTCCGAAAGAACAACGAAAAACGAGGAAACTGAACCAGGCCACAACTTACTCAAGTTTTAAAGATTGGGCCAAGAAAAGGATGGACGATCATAATAAGATAAGTACAATTTCGTATTCAAAAGTTTAGTTAATTTTTGAGTATACTGCAAGTTGCAGGACTGATTTTACCTCAAGCGAGGTTGACTTTTACGCCAAGTGAGCGATAAGTTCTCATATGGAAAGTAAAATGTTTTGTTAAAAGAAATTGTAATTCTTAAAGATTTAAAATTACTTAATTTTGTAAATAGATTAATTCTGTAAAAGCAATGAATTGCTGAAAAGAATATGTTAACTAAATGATTTTGTACGACGCTTTGTCTAAAGACTTGTAAAATGTCTAGAATGAAAATTCGGAAAATTGAAAAACACGATTTAGTCTGTAGACTATTAATTCAATGTAATTTGATATTTCAAGAAAGTACCTTGAGAAAGGAATAGGAAGCACTTGCTGTAAGCTTAGAAATTTAACCTATATTTCTGTAAGCTTAGAAATTTAACTTCTATTTGCATTTCAGGATTGCTGTGAAATTGTTAATGTGTTATGAAATGTAACAAATAATATTATGCTAGCAATGCACGTTAAGTGCAATATTAATGTGAATGTTGTGTGCAAACTGCGAATTTGTATGCATGAAAAGTTAAAGATTCACTATTTTAGAATGCAAGTGTTAATTAGGCTCTCCACCAAATACACTTAAAGTGTTAGACATAAAGCTAGTGAGAACCTTAGGATTAGCTGGTTATAGGGCGTTTTTTTCAGGTCTCGTATGTCAAGTTCTAACTAATGTTAGTCGATTGTAGGTGGAAGAGTTGAACACCCCCGAACACATAAAAACCCGCAATGGCGGTTTGCTTTACATCCAACACCGGTGAGAGAGCATACGGGGGAAGAATTTAATTGTGCTTGAATGATAATGTGTGTGTGCAAAATTACACAGAAAAAAAAAAAAAGGATTTGTACCACTTAGAATTATTCTGTTATTATGTCATACTAAAGTTGTTTTCCTTCCAGATTTTGCTGGAAGGAGTAAGACTGTTTGAAGAATAAGACTTGAAAAAAAAAATGTTGAAGATTGTTGTTCCAGAAAATTTCGTCTGTATTTTACACAAACATATATTGCCTTGTAAGAGTTGGCCTAAGTTTAGAACAGTGAAATTTTCGACTATTTAGAATTGCTAGTTTTCAACATGGTCCGTTTGGACCAAAGTAGTTTAACTATCGCAATTCTGGCGGGAAGTATGTAAGGTTTTAGTTAAACTAACCAAGTTTATTTTAATTTAAATCTTTTCTATCTCCTCTCTGCTTCAACTTCCTGTCAGAAGAAGCGCGCGTTTTTAGCTTATGCTAATTTTTGAAGTTCAGCCAAGCACTATTTAAGCCAGAGGTAGAAACCTCTCGGTGTGTGAGAGCTTTGCCTCAGATCACGGTCACGCTGCTCAACGTTCGCCTGACCAGCTAGCAGTTTAAATTTATAAGCCATAGTGCTTACTACGTGATTGCATTGTAAAATAAATTAAAGTGCGGTAGTATTTAGTATACCTTGCTACGCACCCTTTTAGATAGAGGCCAACTTCCGCGAATTGCTCTGCGAAGCAAAGTTTAATTTAAGTTCTATTTTAATTTATTTAAATTTATTTGATTGTTAAGTTCGACCAAAGTGTGGTCTGTTACGTTCTGTATCTCTCCCGAATTGGGAGGTTTGTATTTAATAGTGATTGAATAAAAGAGGATTTCAAATCCCTTCACGTGCAGTTATTCTCCAGCCCAGCAGTTACATCAGAACATAGCGTACCTTCCGCTCCCTGTTCCAGTTCAGGACTTAGAACGTAAGGATAAGAACCCTTTACAGAATTTACTATGTTCTCAAAGAATACACACAGAGAGCTAAGTCCTGACAGTGGCGCCCGCACAAAAAGAAGAGGATGGCCTCAACAACAAGAAGACGAACCTGAGACACCTGCTGTACCTGTCCAGAATCCTGAGATAGCACCTCCTTATGGCCTTCCATAGGATTCCCGTATTTCTAATTTTAAAAATTAAGCCCTTAATTTAACAAAATAAAAGTAAAATATTTCAAGAAGTGAATTCAAACCACAATAAGGAATCGACCCCTTTGCAGCATCATCATACTTTTCCGTTTATATTTTTCATCCATCCAATAAAAATACTTCTTTTCTCACCTTTCCATTTTGTATTGGTCCCGCGGTATTCCAATACGCTTTGCGATTTCTCTCATTCTCCTTTACGAGATAAAAAGTTTCTAGAACTAGTTTATTTTTTTAAATTCGCAAAACGAAATCTTTCTGCCAATCCATAATTTATAGCCAATGTATGATTATTTTAATTTAGAGATCCTAAGCCTTTCACTTTCGAATGGTCTGGAGAAATGTATTTCGGATACACAAAAGCCAACAGACGAAATGTTTAATTCCAATTATGAGTTGAAAACTTTTGAAAAGGATAGTATGGCGCAAGGAAAGTAAACTTTTTAGGACTTTGATTCTTTAGGCTTTTTTCTTCTTATTATTATTTAAAGAATTTCTGCATTTAATTCAATATTTTGTGTTAATTATCATTTCTAGAATTTTAACATTGATGCTGCAGGTGAAAAATTTCAAGAACAAATCATGTTTTTATGAATGAAACGATCCATTGCTTCATTCATATTTAAATATAAAATATTTTAAAAACAATAGAATAAGTTATCTGTTTACAATAGTTTAATGAAATTATTCTTACTAGCATAAGAACATGTTGTTTCTCTTGATCTAGACAAAAGTATTCTCAACAAAAAATTAAATTTACACTAAAATTTCGGTGAATTGAGCTTTGCTGGAAAAGTTATCACTTCATAAAAGGGCGAAATGACAATTTGATACAAACTATTATTAAGTAGAAGAAAACGAAAAAAAATCTGCAATTGAAAGTTGCAGATTAAGCTCCAAAGTAGCAAAGTATTAATAACTTGATTTGGTTGAGTTTATTTGATCATGACAAAGCACTCGAGGGCTATTTGCCTGAAGGAAGGGATGCCTTCGTGAAGGACTTTCTAAGGGAAGGATCTTGTATACACTTTAAACATGGGAAAAGCCACGAAAGCGCCCATGCAGCCGTCCCATTCGCAGGGATCTAGCCTCGGACCTAAATACCAGTGTTCAGCGAAGCTGGTGGGCTCATGGATAACTTAGAATAAAATTAGTCATCAAGTCATTGATAACAGAAACATAAAGAAGTTTTATTTGCACATATTTGACAGCTGCAGGCTAAATATAAAATTCGAAAACTATTTATGGAACTATCATCAGCATAGTTATTGATTTAATACATAATATGACTCATCACAAATAACCACATTTTATCAATAAACAATAAGGAATAATAGGTAACTCTGTTAGACATTTTTGAAAGCAGGAGACATGAAAAATACGCAATTCCCTCGCCAGAACTCGCACCACGGACCTCTCGAATACGCGCCGAGTGTGCTGACCATCACACCACAAAGGCTTGCTAAGAAGGTAGGAGAAATACCTTCTACATATTGCTTTCAATAATGAATTGTAATGATTTGAAGATCCTATTTAAGTGCCTTTAGCAGCCACTCACCTTCAGTCCTTGCCTTAACTGAGGTGGCAAATTACTGCCCTTAATTTAAACTGGCTGGAAACAAGAAACATATAAAATACAAATTATTAACTTTTTTTTCACTACCTCTAAATTAAATTTAAGTAATACAAATATAAAACTAAATTGCTTCGTCTTACAGCTACTGGCTGGAACATATAACAATGTAACTGGCTGCAGTTACAAGTATTCTTCCTATTCCAGGCATCAAATCATATTTGAAGCGGGCAACTAAACTCTAAATTAAATCTCATTTATCAGTTCAGGGTAGTATTCGGCCATTGTTCTTAACCTAACAGAAGCTTCTGATGCAAGCAAAACCGGAACCATAGCAACAGCAAAGCGCCTGTTCTATAAATAATGCGGCTACGATAATTTTTCTCGATTTAAACTATGACGCTTGCCCATAAAATATACATAAACCTCTGAACTGTGTGCGTAGCTGACAAAATGAGGCATAAACGAAAGGTAGGAAACAAGCTTTTAACTTAAACAAAATGTCACAAAGTAACAGATAAAGCCAAAAGTGCAAACATTACTCTCCCTTTTTATATGTGTCCATTATTATTGGTTTCTACGTTAAGTTCATATAGAAGAGTTTCTGATTTTCTTATATCAAAATCGGTCCATTAAATCAGCTTAGTATAATCAGTTCTAAAGCGTTTATAAACAGCTGGCTGAAATTTTCGATCATTTTGAGTTTACTTTTTTTTAAGCACTTACCACTGCAAGAGATTAAAACATTCCTTTTATGAAAATGCACTGCCAACGAAATTCACGCTCAAGATTTGTACCGAATTATCGCCCTGACTCATGCGCGCCCTTGTTGTGTACGTGATTAGCACGTGCAGCTCGTAATTAAAAAAATTCGTAGTTCGAATCTTGATATAGCTGATTTATTGTGTTTTGCCGCATGCAGTGCTTAAATTGCGCCGGAAAACAACTGGAATCCGGCTCCGGTACTTCTCAGTTCCTGACAGATGAATCATGATTCTAGGCGGAGTTTACCGCAGCACTTCTTTTTTGCAACTAACACACAGTTTCAGCGAAAACATTTTACTTCTAAAATAAATATACCTTAAAAATCGATTATAACTTCCAAATGCATGCCATGTCTGTCCCTCGTAAACAAACTCTTTGAGGAGGTCAAGACTTTTAAAGGAGAGAAAGCCTCCATCCACATGTCCATAGCTTATTGTCTAAGTAGTGAAATGAATTTATGAGGGGGGGTAAAATGTTTTGTTTCCGAAAGTACTAAAAGTGATTACCTTAATCCTGCACGTTCATCACTAGTGACTTCTCACTGCAGAGCTCCTGCAGACTTGAACTATGTAGCCGAATACATAGAAAAATTATCACTTGTATAAACCTTACTTTTGTTCTCATGCTATTATCGGATCGGATTCGGGGAAAATTTCTTTGCCCAGTCGCAGGCCGCTCAACAGTTCGAATGATATCGGCAGAGCATTGCGGTCAGAAAGCCTTGGACTCCTCTGATTTTGTTTTTGAAACTTCACTTCTCTATTAAAATTACTTCCTATACTCTCATATTGTTTCTAGCATCTCTCTATTCTCATTAGTAGCCTTTAACAATTTTGCTTTTTTCCATTTGTGTGCTGGAAAAAAATGGTTTTTGTTTCCCTTATTCAGGAACTTAAATTCAGCCAGACGTCGGCTGAAATATCTTTTTGTTCTTGGAATGAAACTGTAAGTCTAGAAGGAACCCCAAATAAAACGTGGTTTGATATTTTATTTTATTTGTTTAACTACATTTATCATGAAAAATTAATTTATTAAATTTGTATCTATATTTTTATATTTTATTGCATTTTAATTTTAATTTGCTTATTTAATTATTTTAATTGTTATATAATTTATTTTTTATTAGTTATTTAATTTATTTACTTTTCCTGCTCTGCGTGATGGTTTTAAGCCCCTGGGCTCCAGCACTTCTGATTTTATAATTACAAAATAATTTATATTTGCCCCGTGCAGTGCAAAGGAAGCTATGAAACGTCATGATATGACGTCACGACTTAGCATGGCCGCTGTCAAAGGCGAGCTTCTGATTGATTTTGTTTACATTTTAATCTGCCGTCCATATGTTAGCCCTCATCTTTGAATGTTTATAAGCAGTTCCGATCGGTAGGCCGCCCCCGCGCGAGTTTAAATTGGCCATATTTTTGCACAGAAATACAATATGTTTGATAATCGTTTCGCCACCCTTACAATTTGACCGCCAACGTGCTGTGCACCATCTTCCTCCCACAAGTATCGGCCTTGTTCAAAAGTCTCTCGTTTTAATTTTAGTAATTAATATAAATGATTTTCTACTTAATACATACAAAAATCATAAAGATTGAAAATAACTGTTCCAAATTCAGTAAAATCTAGGCACATGAAAATGTGTAAATGGTAATTATGACATGATAAAATATAAAATATCAATGGAATTTCAACAATATATTACTCAAATTATGCCTAAGACATTTTTCTGGGCCTTCTGGGCATTAGTATTTTCTCCCAAAGTCAGCATAATTTAACAATTTGTTTTATAGTCTTATCCGTACGCTGTATGGCGAAATGATAAGGTGGGAAGTCAGAATGTTTACTTTTCCATGGCTCCTTTTTGTGACGTCATTCTTACTCCTATTCTAACATCCTTGTGTTTTCTGCTCCAAATCGCCTAATGATCTCTATAAAATTTTATGTTATAAATGTTTAATATCTTCCACTTTTCGTTTATGAAAGAATGACATAATTTTCATGTTAGAAATGGAATTCTGTTGAAAATGGCTACATTGATATGCACTCTTAGACAAAAAAAAACGACGCACCAAGCAGGAGTTATCCAAATCAGACGAAAATTGGTAGAAGTGACGTACATGTACAGAAAAAGAAAAGATTACAGTTTTAGAAAAAATGGATGATTTATTGAAGTGATAGATCTTTACAGAGTAAAAAAAGTCAGTAACGCATTTGTCCACCTGGCCTTTATGCAAGGAGTTATTCGGCTTGGCATCGATTGATAGAGTCCTCCTGAGGAATATCGTGCCAAATTCTGTCCAACTGGCGTGCTAGATCGTCAACATCTTGAGCTGGTTGAAAGGCCCTGCTCATAATGCTGTAAACGTGCTCAATAGGAGAGAGATCCGGCGAACTTCCTGGCTAAGGTAATGTTCGGCAAGCACTAAGGCAAGCAGTAGAAACATCTGCAGTGTGGGGGGCGGGCATTATCTTGCTGAAATGTAAGTCCAGGGTGGCGCGAACATGAAAGACAACACAACGGGCCTTAGAACTTCGTCGATGTACCGCTGTGCTGTAAGGTTGCGACGGATGACAACTAAAGGGGTCTTACTATGAAATGAAATGGCACCCCATACCATCATTCCTGGTTGTCGATCTGTCTGTCCGAAGACAGGCAGGTTGGTATCACACCGCTGTCCGGGGCGTCTCCAGACTCGCCTTCGCTGGTCATCGTGCTCAATTCAAAGCGGGACTCATCACTGACGACTATTCTACTCCAGTCAGTGACATTCCAGTGCGAATGAGCCCGATACCACTGCAAACGGGCTTGACGTTGTACAGAGGTCAATGGTAGTCGCCGCAAGGGACGCTGTGACCTCAGCCCCCTTTCTTATGAATGGTCCTTGCTGTCACTGAAGCACTAGTTGCACGTACAATCGATGATAATGATGCATCTGGGGCTGTGAGTGCCGCTCTGACGATTGCTCTGTCTTCACGTTCTGCCGTTTCTCCAGGCCTACCGCTTCTTTCTTGACGCTGTGTGCGGCCATGGTTCATCCATTCCTGCCAACATCGTCTAATAGTGGCATCGCTCCTGCTCAAATATCGAGCTATTCGCCGATAAGAACAACCGTCTTCTTTAAGCCCAACTACACGACCTCTCTCAAATTCTCACATCTGCGCATATCGTTCGTGCACCTGTATGCGAGGCATAGCTACTGTCTACCAGAGTACACGGAATGAAATTCGTGAACAATTTATGACCTGAAATCGTAACTTCTCCTCTTAAATATCCTGCCAGTTGCGCAGATCAGATGCACTGTAGCGACAACCGTTCATTCATTGGCAGCCAAAATGTAAAATTTTGCCTTTTCCGTCAAAACCTGTATGCATATCAATTTGTGTCCAATTTGCTTTATATCTTCTCGGTGCGTAGTGGTGCGTGAAATGAAATTTTTTTGTCTAAGTGTGTATTTTCATAGTAAACATTATATACGGTTTCCTTAAATATTTTGAATTTATTTAAACTCCAAAAATAATATAAAATTTAATAACAGTTTAATTAACTTCATTTCATTTATTCATAAATAATTTAAGAACATACAAACTTGTTTCCCAAATGACAAAAATGGAAGAAAGTTTTTCTCCTCTCTCTGAAGCCCATACTAAAGTGGTGGCTAAGAATTAGGCCAGTATTCTTGCAGCAGAAAAATAAAACGCAAAATTCGAAGAGTACAAAAGTTGATAATGAAAACGTTGTTTGAGCGACTCTCTTCTCTGACACTTAAACACACTTTTTTGAGCAACACTTTTCTCTGATATTCATTTTCTATAAGAAAAAACAGCGAAGAAAACATATCAGTTTCATAAAAGTTCGCACAATATGTGATAAAAACTTTAATCTACTTAGTACCACTTCTTCGCTGAGAGGCACAAAACATTTTAACCGATTTAGATAAGTCTCTTCATGCTCTCCTTTTACTCAGATAACCTATATCTCGATACACTGCAGCATAGATGGTTTACAGGCTCAGACTCCCACATGACTTCATATATTTATCGCAAATCTGCACAGTACTGGTGAGTACGATTTTGGGAGAGATGAATGACACCTGCAGAGAACCGCTATGCGTAAATATTAAAAACGATATATTAAATTTTCCACTGAAAAGTACTTCTGTATTTAAAATTTTTAAAATCAAAATGTTCTATGACTAGGCTACAATAGCTTGACTGTTGGTATTTCCTTACATGAAATGGAATAAAGAGCAGGGAGTTTGAGCTATCTGGTACTTTGGAAAAGTACATAATTTGAAAAAATTACTTCGTTTCTTGTGTGTTTTTAATACATTAGTTATACAGAGACTTATGAACTTAAAAGCTCATGAACTTTAAAAATAAGTGCGTTAACTTTCACAATCGGAGTTTGAAGAGGATAGAAAACGAAAGCATTAAAATTCGTCCTATAAATATTTACTAATACATATAAGACATGCATTTGTTCAAATGATGGTTACATAATATTATCGCGAGAAATATTGCCCTTCATACAAAATATATATCAGTAATACTATTAAACAACCAAAGTATTATCAAATTGCCTTTACATTTAATACTTCCTACAACCGAAGTAATTTTCATTTCTTGTCAGCTAAATATAAAATCTGAATCTAATAAATTTATTAGGAGAGAAAATGGAAAATAAAATGCAATGTAGGTCAGAAATGAAATTCAAAAACTTATACAATAAAAATTTCGTTTCATTGGTTCTCCTTTCCACTCATGAAGGCCCTTTCAAATTCAATGTTGTAATCTCTTGTCCAATAAAGGAGAAAGAAAATAAGTGAAAAAGGAAAGGTTTTAATCTCATACGCTGACTAGGTACATTTTTCTGATCCTAATTTTCTTGGCGAACAATACGTTACACACGCAAGTGTTACATAACTTTAATACAAAACCGCTCAATGCTTTCATAATGAACCCAATTGGAAGTTGTAACGGAAGTCATAATCAGTTTTCATGTGGCTACTCGAATTTTCTAATCTTTGATTCATGTTGCAGTCACAGTGAGGTGCAATCGTTGATCATTTTTAACTGTCAGCTTTTCGAAACGGATTTACGTTGCTAGATCTAGAATAAGGAGATGATCTCGTTCACTTTTTAACTATGTTTCGTTAAGGGATGTCATAAAAATTGCCTCATTGATGGAAATAAATTTTTCTGTTTCTTGCATTTACGCCATTTCCAACAAAATTCATAAAGAATTAAAGAATTTCTTTCAATTATATGTCTGTTGTTGAAAGGAATTCATCCGGACAGTATATACCTTGTAGGTTGTTGTGGAGTCAAAGGTCAGGACCTCCACTTCATAGCTCAGATTGGGGAAAATATTTTAATTTCGAGAAGATAGCTTGATTTTTTTAATGACTCCAAAACAGGGGTCGCCAATCTTTTTAGGAGTAATGCCATTATCTGAAGAAAGAACTTATGAGTGTAACTCCAACCTTTCCATCACACTAAAAAATATAAAAAGAAGAAAAAAAATATTTATAGGCTAATTATGGGATTTTTACGCAAATAGCCCATTTTTTATGTAAGTCTGAGTAGTGGACATTTAAAAAATAATAAATAAAACAAACGTACAATCTAGATTTCTATTGTTCATAAACATTTTTACACGTTCAGTCAGTTAAGTTATGTATAAAATAAAAATGAATAATTTGAAACATTTTAATTCTTAATAACTATTAAACAGTCAGTACTTAATTAATGCAGTTTTTTAATTTGTAGTATTTTTACCAAGTCATCTATATTAGGATTAGTTCTTGAAGATGCTAACAAATTTAGGTGTTTTAGGCGCATCTCGGTTAATCCTGAACGATATTTTGATTTTATTATGTTCAGAATACATAACACTTGTTCACAAACATATGTCGATCCAAACCTACAACAATATATGACAGCCAAATTGTGTAAATTAGGATCCAAACCTACAACAATATATGACAGCCAAATTGTGTAAATTAGGAAAATTGCTTGCTGGTACTAATTTCCAATATTCAATATATTTTGGATCACTTCCAGTTGAAAAAAGTTCTGTATATTTGCTTTTCAGTGTAATATGCTGCTGCAGGCCAATAATTTCGATTTGGATTTTAGTTGGGTAACAATTACCTTCTTGCATAGAAACTGAATTATTATATTTATTTTAATGCGTTTATGTGTATATCTGTCAACAGAGTTTCTCCTTTGTTTTTGCTCTGATTTTCATACTAAAGTGTGATGTATTCTATACGATGATGAACTTTTAATACAGGTTTCTGCAATCGTGTAAGAGAATTGTTTTAAAAGCAAGTAGCAAAACAAATTATTCTATTAATTTCGCACTCTTGAGATGAGCGTAAGTTCTTAAGGGTTTTAAAGCTATTTTCCAAAATTCTCTACTCTTTCAAATATTCATGGCATCCATGAAATAATATAATTCTAAACACAAATTATCATTACCATATTGCTTTAGAGAATTTTAAGCAGCAGTCGGTGTAAATAGGAAATATTCTCAGTACTCAAAGTCACTGTTCTCAGTAATCGAAGTCACTGTTCTCTAATCAAAGTCACTTCAGAAGCTATAAAAAATAATGAAAAGTGAGAAAGTTTATAAAACGTTATCTATATATCTAAGGTTCCTCCTTCAACCTCTTGACTCTTTTCGTGAACATAAACTGTGAAACCTTATGTGGAGGACAGTGAGCAGATCTAGGCTATGTCCTTTAGTGTTGAAAAACTACAAAGTCAGGAAGGAGGGTTTAAAAGTGACCCTTTAATTCAAATATTTACAACTCTTCAAATCGAGAGTAAGCCACTACTTGGGCTGAACTAAAATAATATTAAACTAAAGTGTGTTAACAAATTCAATACCTAACTTAATTCTAAATAGGACGGCGACGGAAGCTTAACTCTTAGTGAAATGCAATTATGCGAATTTCACTAGCAAACACTGGTAATTGCAAATTGCCTATGAAGGCGAACTTTCAGTAGACAGAGGAAATCTTTGCGCGCACAGCCTTACGGCGATAAATCCAAGGCTCTGTCTTTCCCCTCGTTAACTCCTGCCTTTTAACTGCTAACAGATATATGCGATTTGCATAAATATCTCACTCGCGCTAAATTCGGGCAGCAACTGAAACTTTGAGAATTCGATAGGAAAGTTCAAACTAAAAATAATTTGGTTAATTAAAATAATGAATGCTACATAGTTGCTCCCAGAATTTAGTAGTCTGAAACTAAGTAGCCTAAAATCGGCTTTTAGTGAAGATGCTAAATTCTAAATCTAAATTTTCCTTCCTATTCGCCATCCTTTACAATTGTAAGTTTTAAATTTAGTTTAACTCTCTGTTTGTGTCTTAGATATTTTAACATAGAATATCTTTTTCCGTCTTCACATCAAAAAGATCCATCAGGAATTTGGCTGGATACTATCTGGTTCCTTCCAATCTGGAAGGAAATAAATTTTAATTTCATGTTATAAGTACATTTCACCTGAAAAGTACAACATTCCCTTCCTCTGATGCTTTCCGTAATGACTTTTATTCGCGCTTTAGGTATTCGCGTTTTTTAATTTCTATTAGCGCTTTTCGCCAAACGCATTCATTTTACACTCATTCATTTTTAAAACTTCCCCCTTGTTCTCTGGCCAAATGTGGTGTTTGTGAAAAACACGCAGTTTTACTTTGTCAAGTGTTCACAACTACCACCTGACTTCAATTCTATTGGGGTTAATTCTTCGACTTTCAAGACCTCAGACTTCCCCTAAAACAAATCTGAAATGCCCTGAGGTTCTAACATGAAATGAACTTTAAACTTTTGTGTGAAACCAGAGAACACTACGTACAACATTCAAACATTTCAATTGCATTTCATACATATAATTCATTCTTTCAATCTTCAATTCAAATTTTCTTTAAATGCTCATTGCGTTAAATAACACTTATATATTCACTTTCTAATTTAGCGCGCTTTACGCTTTTACATTACATTTTAATTTTAACTTGCGTATCCTTTACGCTTTTCCAAAATATTCGATATAAACAAAACCAGTGCTTAAGGCTTACAACAAATCATGCATTACATAGAAAACAGTTTTACATTAAATGCATTCATTATTTATACATAGAAAAATATAATACAACAGTTTTGCTATACAACTTACGTACTAGTTGCTTTTAATTAACACAATTCAATTTCCTATTTACAGAGAGTCTTTTGACTAAAATCGATGAATCCCATGTTCTGGATTACAAAGAACATTTCACGAAGTCTCACAGTTTTTCAACTGAACTCTCGAATTTCTTCCGCTGCATAATTAAGTTGTTCCTTCAAGCGTGTCCTTTACGCTTTCGGCAACCGGCTTTTGACTCGGGTAACTTCCCTTTTAAATCTGCAACTTGCACTTAAATCAGAAACATAACTGTGTGAATTTTAAAAGAAAATAAAGAATCTACTTATCTTTCTGCCAGTCTTTTAGGCGTTTTTTTGTCCATTCCTGAAAGGTTGGATATACTGTGGCTTGGGCTATTCTTTGCTTGTTACTCCTAGATTGAAACTCTGGGGCTGCCTTTCGTTTGGTCGATCTTCTTTCCTCCAGAAACACCTTGTTGGGACGAATGGTGGGTGGCGCTTTCCGTTTGTGCTGAAGTCTTTGCTCCCTCTCCAGACTGGCTCGTTCCTTCTCCTGCACTCGTAGGCTCCTTCGTTGTGGGTTGGCACCTTCGGCGGCTCGCTTCTCGCCGTTCTGTTCCCTCCGTAGTGGTGGAGCTTTCATAGTGTTTTCATTTGGACGTTCCTTCCTTAGACGCTTTGGTTGCTGAGACTGTTGCTTAGCGTTTGTCCTTTTTTCTTTTTGGGGTGGTCTTTTCTTCGGCTGCGGCTTCCTCTCTTCTGGTAACCTCCTTTTCAAACTGGGTTCTCTTGTTTTTGAGGGACCTGGTTGGGGCTCTTGAATCTTAGAAAAATTCTGTGAGGCTGGACCCTGCAACATGTCTTTCAAAATATTATTATTAGCTCTTCGATAATAATGTTTAATTTGATCGAAATTTGCCACAGTCTCTTCGCCCTTCTCATTCTTTAAATATGCACGGCATTCAACTATTCTTGTAATTTCAAAAGGACCATGCCATCTTGGGCAAAATTTTGCGACCTTATCTTTTGCTGCGCATGAAAGTGCGTGGGCTTGTTTCAACACCTCCTCCCCCACTTTATATTCTACGGTTCTTCTTTTTGAATCGTAGTAAATCTTTTGTTTCTTTTGCGCTTCCCGGGAGCACTTTTCTGCCTCCTTCAACATTTTTTCTATTTCACCCATTTGAAATTCCGGCGCTCTATCTTTCACATAAAATAATTTATCTAAGGGGGTCATTATCTTCCTGCCCAAAAACAATTCGGCGGGGGATTTCTTCGTTGTCTCGTGCTTAGCCGTTCTGAGGGCGAATGCAAATTCTTCGACGCAGTCATCCCAGTTAGAATGGTGCTTTTGCACATAATTTCTAATCAATTTTACAATATTCTTATTTACCCGTTCCGCTATATTTGATTGTGGGCGGTAGGGTACCATTTTCATATGCTTAATGCCCAACTTGTCACACATCATTTTAAATGTACTGCTTACAAACTGGGGACCATTATCGCTAATCACCCTCGCTGGACATCCATATCTTAAAATATATTTGTTCAAAAACGAATCTGCAACGACTTTTGCTGAAGCCCGCTTAAGTGGTATCAACTCAACCCATTTACTGAAATGATCCACAATGACTAATAAAAATCGTGCCTTATTTACATGACTCCTGGGGTAGGGGCCTAAGAGGTCAATACCAATTATTTCATTGGGGAACCTAGACTCAATACTAGTTAATAACCCGGCCGGGCGGAAATTTACGTCATTATTTATCTGACACGTGTGACAAGTCTGGCAGTAATTTTTAACTATCTTTTGTAATTGCGGAAAATATACCGCCTCGCGTACGCGTTGTATTGTTTTTCTAATTCCAAAATGGCCCGAGACAGGCGAATCGTGGAGCTCTTGCAAGATACTTAAAATTAATTTGGCCGGGATGACTGGTCTGTATTCACTATTTTGATTCGTAACTTTAGTATAAAATAAGAGACCATCAATGATTTCATAGTTCTGTGCTCTGCTTCGTATTGCATTAATGTCTATATGCTGGAAGTTATCTGGGTCTTTTAAATAATTATAAATATTTCCGAATTCGGGATCCCTAGCAATTTCTTCTATTACAGTCTCTCGAGAGTCAATGACCTTTGCCTGAAGCATCGCTATTTTTACTTTCTCGCCGTTCTCGTCTAACTTTATTCTAGATAATGCGTCGGCCACTACATTGTCTTTTCCCGGTGTGTGTTTGATAATGAGATTAAATTCTTGCAACTTTAGGGTCCACCGAATTAAGCGTGGCGAAAGATTCTTTCCTGAAAATAATCTGGTAACTGCCGCATGATCTGAATATACTGTTACGGGAGAACTCCCAAAATATACACAAAATTTTTGAACAGCTGCGAGCACTGCTAAAGTTTCACGCTCCGTTGCCGAATAATTTCTTTGCGTATCATTCAATGTACGACTAAAAAAGGCAATCGCTTTTCTATTTTGTGTTAACACGGCTCCGATTGCGTAATCTGATGCGTCTGCATAAATTTCTAGACCCTTGTCTTTCTCTGGGAACTTTAGAACCGGTGCATTAATTAAAGATTCTTTTAACTTCTCAAACGCGGCGTTTGCTTCTGAAGACCACGCAAAACGAACTCTTTTCCTTCTCAACTTTAACAATGGTTCAGCAATTTCTGCGAAATTTTTAATAAAAATTCTATAATATGAGCACATACCCAAGAAAGTCGCTAACTTTTTGGCTGTATTCGGAATTGGGTAATTTTTCACTGCTATAACTTTAGATTTATCTGTTTCGATCCCCCTTTGAGAAATTTTGTACCCTAAATATTTGAGTTCTTTTGCCGCGAATTTACATTTCTTAATGTTCACTTTAAGTCCTGCATCTTTCAAAAGAGTAAAGACTTCTCGAAGGTCTTTAATATGTTCTTCCAGCGATTCTGAAGTAACAATTATATCGTCAAGATAAATAAATGTACTTTTTCCTATTACCGGCCTTAAAATTTTGTCCATGCACCTCTGAAACGTGGCCGGGGCTCCCGACAATCCAAAAGGCATACGCAAAAAGCCATATGTACCGTATTTTGTTATGAATGCTGTTTTGTGAACATCTTCCGGCTTTATGCTTATCTGAAAATATCCGGATGTCAAATCTAGGGTGGTTATGTATTTTGTCGATTTAATACTTCTTAGAATTTCATCAATTACCGGAAGTGGGTAAGTTGGAAATTTTGTTATACTATTAAGCTTTCTGTAGTCAATAGCGAACCTGTACCTTAATGGATCAGTTAACGGCAAATCATTATTTTTCTTACATAAAACAACCGGACTCGCATATGCACTAGAAATAGGAGTTATTATTTTGTTTCTTAACATTTCATCAATATGGTATTTTATTATTTCCTCCTTAACTTTGTCGTACTTGTAAGGACGCTGACGTATAGGTTCATCCGTAGTTAATTTAATTTCGTGTGCTACGATCTGGGTGAATCCTGGAATATCATCAAATAAATCAGCGAAATTACTTACCAACTCCCGAAACTTGTCCTGTTCTTCGGGCGTTAGATGGCTTAAATCCACTTCAGGGGGAGGTGTTGATTTCTTTTTAACTGGGTCCATGGTTACTTGCAAGGTGGAGTTTTCAAAATCGATTTTCGCATCCACAGCTGCAAAGAAATCTGTTCCTAAAATAACCGATGCTTGGAGGTTCTTCACTACAAGAAACATAATTTTTTTTTGTTCTTCGCCGATTTTGATGTACAGCTCGATTTTTCCCATGCATTGACACGTTTTTCCTTGGGCTGCTACCACCTTCATTCCTTCCACGCTATGCAGACGATATCTACGAAAGTGCTTCTTAAAAAATTCTTCTGCCAAACAGCTTCCTTGAGCGCCGGTATCCAACAGAGCTGTAGCGGGTACGTTGTTAATTAGTAACTGCAGTCTCGGTAATTCAATGTTTCTCACCATGACCGTATTTAGCTGTACTTCAGAGGGATTTTTCTTCTCCTCGGAACATTGCACCCCCTTCCCCGCAATATTCCTTAGTAGTTTAAATGCTTTGCGGGTGTTTTCTTCTGTTGCTGGCTTCTGCCTGGGGAGAATGATTTTCTTCCGTAGTTGGAATTATTTTGTTGGCGCTGTACTTGGCGCGGTTGACCGCTCGCATTTTGACTGGTACCAGTAGTTCTCGGCCATCGTCTGTTTCTTCCTTCGGCATTCTGGTTCCCCTGCAGCCGCTGTTCATACGATTGTCTCCGTTGATTTTCGGCCGCTCGCCGGCTCTCGAATTGTACGGCGAGTTCAAACAGCTTGTCCAGCGTTACGGGATTTCTTAGCTCCATGAAATCTTGTATCGATGGTAACAATCTGGGCAGGATTATCTGGATAATCTCCGGGTCCGGCCTCGTGCCATACAATAATTTAAAGACTTGTATTTTTCTCAAAATAAATTCCGATAGTTCATCCACCCGCTGTTGGTACTTGCTAAACAACTCAGCTTCGAGTTTCGCACGGTCTTTAACCACAGGAAACGCTCTCAAAATTGCTAGTTTAAAATTCTCGTACGTGTAAGTCGGCGTTCCTGGTTCTCCCAGCAGACATTTTCCGATGCACTTATACCAGGTCGCTGCTTGGCCCCTCAATGCTCCTGTCGCTAATATGACCTTCTGATGTTCCGGAACTGGATACAGCAAAAAATGCGCTTCTAACTTTTCCAGGAATGTGTTCACAGGTCCTCTGGCATCAAAAACTACTGCCGGCTTCATGGCTGCTCTGATGGTTTCCACTATGAATCCAAATCCATCAGGCATTGCAGCTGGATTTTGGGATGTAGTAGGCATATTCCAACTTCCTTCCATCCTTTTAGTTGTTCGGGCGCCAGTGTAAGGTTTCTCCTTCAATCTCTTGACTCTTTTCGTGAGCATAAACTGTGAAACCTTATGTGGAGGACAGTGAGCAGATCTAGGCTATGTCCTTTAGTGTTGCAGAAACTACAAAGTCAGAAGGAGGGTTTAAAAGTGACCCTTTAATTCAAATATTTACAACTCTTCAAATCGAGAGTAAGCCACTACTTGGGCTGAACTAAAATAATATTAAACTAAAGTGTGTTAACAAATTCAATACCTAACTTAATTCTAAATAGGACGGCGACGGAAGCTTAACTCTTAGTGAAATGCAATTATGCGAATTTCACTAGCAAACACTGGTAATTGCAAATTGCCTATGAAGGCGAACTTTCAGTAGACAGAGGAAATCTTTGCGCGCACAGCCTTACGGCGATAAATCCAAGGCTCTGTCTTTCCCCTCGTTAACTCCTGCCTTTTAACTGCTAACAGATATATGCGATTTGCATAAATATCACACTCGCGCTAAATTCGGGCAGCAACTGAAACTTTGAGAATTCGATAGGAAAGTTCAAACTAAAAATAATTTGGTTAATTAAAATAATGAATGCTACATATATATATATATATATAGAGAGAGAGAGAGAGAGAGAGAGAGAAGAAAGTCTGTTTGTGTGTTTTTTTCGCGATTAACTCAATCACTACTATAACTATCATCACCAAACTTTCTATCATTCTTTTCTGGGTCCTGGAAAAGGTCGACGCCCACTTTTTTCCAAAAAAAGTAGCTAGAATCAGAGATATTAAATAAAAACTCTGAATACGCTAATTTTCGCTTTCATTTTTTTAGTGGCAACAGTCTCGCACGCTGAAGACTAAAATCTGCTTTGTTTGGAAAACTGTTGCCATTCCTCGCTTTCAAATCGTAGAGTTTCTTAATAAAAAATTTCTAAAGCAATAAAAATAACATTTCCAAACATTTGCCTGTGACTTATTACAACAATAAAAATGCTTGGATGACAAGCAATATTTTAGTGGTTTTCTTACGAAGTGGGATAAAGGACTTCAAAAAGAAAAATTGTCGTTCTTGTTAAATAACTACGCTGTCCATCCAACTTATCTCTTGCTAAAGAAGATAAAATTAGTTTTCCTCCTCCTAATACAACTTCCATTCTTCAATCGTTTGATCAGCATAAAAGCATTCAAGAGTCGTTAGAGGAAGGAAGTGCTTCAAA
Organism: Stegodyphus mimosarum; assembly: GCA_000611955.2. Lineage (NCBI taxonomy): Eukaryota > Metazoa > Arthropoda > Arachnida > Araneae > Eresidae > Stegodyphus > Stegodyphus mimosarum. Next base: position 2,521,944 of record KK120847.1, read on the forward strand.
ATGTTACTAATGGAATTGCTACGACTGACGCAGTTTATTCTTCTAAGGATATTGTTAAGTCGATGTCTCTCTTAGATGCCATGCATGTTATTTAAATGCATGGAATGCAGTAACTTCGCTAACGATTTCAAATTGTTTTCAAAAAGAAGACTTCCATCCAAAGTAAATTTTAGGAAACTTTCAAGATGTGGCAGAAGACAAGAGTGACGATGAAGATATGCATGATGAGACCTTCCTCGAAGGCTTAAGAATCGAAGAAAATGTCTAGACTTGCTACGAAAAAAGTGACGCAGATATGATCGATATGATCAGAGAAAACGAAAGTGAGTCGGAAAATGAAAATACCGATCCTGTACCAACCGCAACAACATCTCGACAAGTATTAAAAAATTTTTGAGAAGAAGGCTGAAATTTAAAGGTGGAAATACAGAAAGTTACAAGAAATGTCGTGTCTTGGAGACCACTGTTAAAAAGCTACTAATAAGAAATATACAACAAACTCAAATCGATAAATTTTTAAACAATGTTTGATATGCTTACATATTGTATTGATATGAGTGACCCGTTGAAATAATTATAATTTTTCTGAATTAAGACGGCTTTTGTCATTTATAGAAAAAATAAAGAAAGTGTACATAACTTATGTACGTATTAACCCTTAGCCTGTCGAGTTATTTTCTACAAATACGTTTAAAACTGTCGCTAATTTTGGACGAACTTCATGTAAAATATAACCCTAAACCTCTGAAAAATGCCAGCTACTCCTTTTATTATTTTCTTCTCTCCCAGAATTTTACTTCAGTGATTCCGCTAAGTGAGATTCATTGCTAGATGTTGTTCCCGTAGATGTGAGCTGTCAGGAGAACTGCAAAAGACTAGCTTCTCCGTGATGACCGTCTCAATGCCATAGTGTACAGCTGCAAAACATAAGTTTCCTTCCCTAAAACAATCTTATTTTCAAATAAATTGCTTTTAAATTTTACCCGGTTAAATTTTTAATTATTATGCATTTTTAACCTAAGTTACCTAAATCTCTATGTCACTGATTATCACATGAATTTCAACGCAGACCGATTAAACTGAAACCTGTTCTAACAAATATCTGGTGCAAATTCCATTCCTTCTGTGATGTTGGGATGTTGCTGAAACATTTAAACATCAATACTTATACTTCGATTGCATTTCATATTTTTTTCGAATTTTCTGTGTTTTTGTCATAAATTAAAAATCTTTAAGACTTTCATCACGTTCCTATATTGTTCAACTGCGTGCAAATAATAATTATTTTAAATCGTTTCTTTTTACCTTAGTTATTACTTAGTTTTAAGAGCATTAAACGAAATCTTTAGGCGTTATTTAAGGGCTGAGACGGTGATAATATCAATATTAAACTTGCCTTTCGCTTTTTTATATACATTCAAAATATTCAGAAAGGGAATTATAACCTGAAACTGTTTTTATTTATAATTTTCAGTTGATCATAAATTTGTTGGCTCAGTTTAAAACTTCTTGCTTTCCTGTCCAAGAAACACTAGTACACGTCATCTGAAATTGGGAAGATGAGACATAGTTAATAATAAACAAAGCAATGTTGTTACTCATTAGCTTACAATATAATTGTTCAGTATGGTATTTTTGTAAACAAAGAATGTTACCGTACATTTTGTAAAGAATAAATAAGCATTGCATTTAATAATTATAATAAATATTCATCATTTAATAGTTCATCATAAGAATGTGAATAAATAAATACTTTTGTGGGATATATTTTTTGACGGCACTTTTTTAGGAATCCCAATATTTATTTTTTGAAGCATTATGTTCTAAATAAATGTCTTGTTTGAACACAGCATTAATTATTCGCACCAAATTCCCAACCAAAGGAAATGCTTTACTAGAAGGATTTTTAAACAAAAAGTTTTATTAGAATAAGTGTTTTTATTATTTTAATACTAATCATAATATACAAATAGAAATTTAAGCTCACTATAGTAAAGTGAATAAGATTGCTGAATGCTGGTAGCTTGTTGTTGGCAACCAGTTTGGCTGTTTCGTGTCTTTATGATTTTCCGCATGCGTAACATGAATTCAAGCCAATTTTATTTAGAAAATTCTCCACGGAGGAATTCTCTTAAAACAGATAGCCCATGACTTTTTAAAAACTCTAAAATATAATCTATGGGTATTTTCCGTTATACTATGAGGTATTTCCCCCGCCTTCTTAGCATGCCTTCGTGGTGTAGTTGTCAGTACCTTCGGCGCGTATTTGAGAAGTCCGTGTTCGAGTCCCGGCGAGAGCACTGCTCATTCTTTCCATTTCCTACTATAAAATATTATAATAACTCTACAGTGGCGCATAAACTAAAAAGGTGGTGGATGATGATTCTCTACCACCAGGATTTGGCAACTGGGTCCCCTAATCCACAGTCACCCTTTAAAAGGAGGAGTATGTAAGGTATTTCTCCCGCCTTCTTAGCATGCCTTCGTTGTGTAGTGGTCAGCACGCTCGGCGCGTCTTCGAGAGGTCCGTGGTTCGAATCCCAGCGAGGGCATGGCTCATCTTCTGCTTTAAAAAAATATCTAATGTCTCTACATTACAACAACACGAGCAAAATGATTTTTTCTTCAAAAGCATATGATCAGCGCTGCTTATTGGCCGCCGTTAAATTAAATACATCATTCTTATATTTCTTACAATAGTTTTCCTTTTTCAAAAAAGTTTGTTTTCAGTAAAATGTACTATTTAAAATCTTCTATTGTATTTTGTCTTTTTTCATGCAATTAACTAACTTCTGATACATATTTCTTAAGTTTAGAAAGCCCACATATCGCCAAGCGGTAAGATCGTTGAGCACCGGTAAATCCTAGCGGCTGCATGTGAGATTTAGAGGTTTTTCAAAAGTCCATCGTGAATTACCAGTCCGTTTCCTCAAAAAATCTTCCATGAAGACTTCTTCCTTTTCCTTAGACAAATAGCCCCTGTGTACTTTACCATAATCCCAAATCTTTAGCGTAAAAGCCTTTTATCCTAGCTGATGATGACGATAATTTATTTTCTGGTCAATATGCCAATTTAACACAATTGTATATTTCTACTGAAAACTGTCTGGCGCGTGATTCTCCTATAATGAAAAAAGATTCAAATCGGGTTTTAGCTTAAACAGTATTTTCAGTATTAATCATATCATGAATTCTGTCAACAGTATTCGTAGTATTAATTGCAGGCATGAATTCGTAAATATAATATACAAAGGTATGTCAAATGAAGATGCCTAATTTTTATACAAAATTTTCTATCATAAAAATTTAGATTAGAATTATTTACAACAAAATTCTCAAGGAATATATGCCTAGAAGGAGTAATGTCTCGTAAAGCAGTGCTCCGCAACCGGTGTGCCGCAGCACACTGGTGTGCCATGAGTAGGATATAGGTGTGCCGCAATCAAATACATGTATTTGACATTTTGCAATTTTTTATCATGTATTTAATACACAATGACAATTTTTTTCCTTAATAATGTCTATTTTAAATGTTTTTATATATTTCACTGTTGTGTGGTTGTGTGTGTGATTGTAAGTGTGTCAGCATTTGAATTTTTTCGGCACTTCCTTGATAACTCGGAACTCAAAAATATATAACTTTTTTTAAACATAAATTTAAACGAAATATATTGGTTTCAGACCATTTTAATTAAAAATAATAGCTCTAAAACTGTTTTTTTTTAAATTTGAAATAAACCAATCAAATTAAAGAATTTTTGTTTTTTAATTTTTTAAAAAAAATTTCGATTATTATGATAATTATTATGATTGCATATAAATAAATATGTTTTGGTTTTATAATTGTATATTTTTCAAATTAAAAACAAAAATTTATTGTAAATTTTGTGTATAAATCAATACATATATACATTCGCTTTTGGTGTGCCACGAAATTCCAGAAAGATTTTTTGTGCGTCGCAGGTGAGAAAAGGTTGCGGAGCACTGTCGTAAAGGATGTTTAAAAGGAAACAATTTGCATTGCTTTACATAAAAAGTTTTGTTCGAAAAAACGAGTGTTCTATTTTTAAAAATTTCCAGTCTGACAGCAAGATTTTGATATTTCTCATACATAGAAGAAAAAAAATCTAAGCTGTTTTGAATCCAGAAGAAAAAATTAATAAGCTCATTTCAATTGTTTTACACAGCACCAAGTAAGAAGACGAAATTCATTCAATTTTCTTTGTACATACTATTTTCCTCAGAGATTACGTATTACTTACATGTTTACTTTCTTCAAGTTACGAGAGTAGGGCATTAAATGCATAAATTTTCAAATTAGATTTATTTAGTTAATATATATGGATATGCTGAACAAGCACACTTTCATGCATATAAAATACATATTAATACGTAGTACATAAAAATAAAATAAAATTTGAAAATAATGCAATAAATTGCATTATTTTCAAATTTTATTTTATTTTAAACTACTGTGTTAAAAAAATAATTAAAAATTTGTTCTTACCTCATTTTTTTTCGTTGTATGCATTTACTTCAATTTTCTTATACGCATTTAATTAATTTTATTTCGTTATATGCATCTGTTAGTCTTTTTTGACAAGTTTTATTAAATTATTTGAATATGGCAAAGGAAACCGGATGTATCAGCTAAGGAAATTGATGTTCCCACGGAAGACTTTCTAAGTAAAACTTACTCATATTCATGTTACACATGGGAAGAAAACCACAAAACCTAACCATGCAGTTAGTTCATTCTTTTGGATTCGAACGCAAGCCGATCAATCAGCATAAGTAATCAGTCGAGTAATCAGCGAACTTTAGCCTGAAGGTCATTGGTTGAGTTTGATGGATTTGGAAACCTAATAAATAGTATTTAATAAATATAATATTAATAAAGGAGCCAGATTTATAAAAACAAAATAAATTTTCTTATATCGAACACAACTAAATCTCGACATAACACTTAATTACGCTGATAAACTGATGTATAATAACAGTGATAAATTCAAATACTAAAAGGACTATATATTAATTCTGTGTAGAGAAAAATTTTAGCACGTTTCACTGGGAATGTCTGGCGGCAAAATCCTGGTTATATATATATACCCTTGTTTTAAATTTATCACATATCTGATGTTTTGATTTTTACCTTAAAACACAAAGAATCTACAAACTTCATTAAAATTAACAACTTTATTTCCCTGTTGAAAATTCTCTGGATATTTTCAAATGTAACACAACACGCGCCGAGCAGTTTTCTTTAAATAAATGTATGCAGCAACAAGAAAATGCACTTTTGACAGCAGCTAATTTCGACGATGTAAATGTTTTTTAAACATGAGAAATTTTTCGCTTAAACTAATTTTTCATTAAACAAAAAACAAAATACAGTGGCATATCATTAAAAATATTTTATTGACGACTCAGATTCTGAAAACAAGAACATTGTTATAAAAAACAAAAGAGAAAAAAGAAAAAGAAAAACATATTTCATTTAAGGATGGCCAACTTTGCAGCATATGCTTTTCAACCAAAAAATATTTGAAGCATGTTATGGGATTAATCGCTTGATTTATTTGATTATGGCAAAGTACTTGAGGATTATTTATATAAGAATTCTTTCGTGGAGGACTTCCTAACGGAAACTAGCTTGTATACACGTTACAGATAAGGAAAACTAAGAAAGCGTGTACGCAGCCAGCCCTTTCGAAGGGATTCGAACCACCAGTTGTTCCGTTACGACACTTCCACTCAGCCCCTGGTGGGCTGTCCGATAACGGAAAAGATCAAAATCTCTTACTAGATGAAAAATGGGAGTCTAGTATAATAACGAAGTTATTGCCATTTCAGTAATGTGAAGCGACGTCAATATTGTTTATTTATTTTATTTAGCTTATGGCAGACACAGCTACACACGAAGAATTTCTCTTAATATACTGGTAGTTTGACCCGCTTTCAAACTTATGTAAACAGACTCACTGCATGGGCGTTTTGGTGGTTTTACTGTATGTAACATGGATATGAGACAGTTTCCCTTACAAAGTTTATTATGAAGGCATACCTCCCCTTAGGCAGATTCGCCTTCGTGTCCTTTGTCATAATCTAACAAACCTAAACAAACATAATCTTAAGCGATGACTCGTAGTCAAGGCACGTTTTAATGAAAGCCTAACTGAAATTGGCTCATATTCACGTTAAACGTGGGCAGCAAAAATCCACGAAAACTGCTATGCAGGCAGTCCATTCGCCAGGACTTAAACCCGCTTCAAACTATTAGTATTCAAAGCTTTTGTTGCTATGTAGCTGGCGGCCTTTTATAGTATCTATGTCAAAATTCTTTGCAAAGTAGTCGCGAAGACACAATTACTGCATACCAACATATTAATTAAGTTCGGAACTTTAAATAACTTTCGTTCGTGGTACTGCTGTCGGCATTAACATTTGGGGAGATGTTCACTTATTTTCCAACGAAATTCTTTTAATGTAATAAATTTAATTCTTTAGTTAATTGTTCTTTAGATTGAAGTTTTTTGTGCGCAGTATATCTAACCCTTCCATACACTACCTGTTTTACTTAACTTACACTCCATTAATTTTAAGAGATTTTATACCGACAGTTCTCTTTCCAAAAAAGTTTCAGGAAACGCGTATTTTTTTCCTAGATTTTAAAACTGTTTTGTATTTCAAATCTTAATAGTAAACAAGTTTTAAAACAAGTGTTTCTAGAAATTTCTTCGGCATATTGATTTATTCGATTTCATTGAAGTTTTTGAGTAGAATATCTTTCTTTCGACATTCAAGAAACTTTTATATGTCAGTTGGCGTTTATAAGAAACATACAGCCACACATACAGTGCAGAACTCAGGCATGCTGAATTCACAGTTTTAACATTTCAAAATTTACAAAAGAAGGCTATACCATTAAAATAACTCTCACTTGAAATATGAGGGCAAAGAAGAAAGCTAGTTGCAACATTTTATATTTTTTCCTGTTCTTGACGAATCAGAAATTGTAATCAACTTTTAATACAAAAATAAAGTGATTTATTAAAAAGTACATCTTCCGTTACAATTCTTATCTTTTCCTGTTTCTATAAAATATTTGATTGTATGATATATGATTTATTAAAAAGTACATCTTCCGTTACAATTCTTATCGTTTCCTGTTTCTACTAAACTTCGGTAATACTCTTTAACAACTAGCGATTCTGTTTGACCTTTCATTTGTCAAAGTACCATAAGGCAAACTGTTGTAAAATGATTTACCTTCATTCACAAGCTTTCAGTCGCCAGAAAGATAATACATACCAGCTTATCTAACAGTGATACTTCATCCTTAGCACTCTTCCGTAAAGTGCTCTTTTCGAACAGACTTCACACCCTATTAAGAGCTTTGTGTCAACTGACAGCCGACTGCAGAAAGGTAAAGGAAAGAAGGCCAGAGCCCATCTTCTAAACACGTCTCAACATTAGGGCCATATGCAAGAAGATATGTTGCTCGCGGTTTTGGATCTCTTTCATTGATGAATTTCAGGGCTTGTCTTTACGCCTGTAAATTTTGTAGACGCCTTACACATTTTCGATTTAATTTTTCTCCATGGCATTGCTTTGTCGTTGAAGCTTTACTTCTCCTCTCAGTTCAAATTCTTTGCTTTGAATCCCTAACCGAAACAAAATCCTGAATGAATCCCAGCACTGCGCATAAAATTCAACTGCTTTATATTACAATCAAATAAGGTAGGAACGGACATGATCATATTAATTGGTACCCACTGTAATTTCTTTTTCTTATTAATTGACTGTTATTTTAACGTATGTGTTATTTAAGAATGAGAATAATTTTCTTAATATTCGATCTTGTGTTTTATCGCCGCATGCTGCAAACTGTAGTATTCGTGAACTGTAGGAACTTGATGCCATTTGTATCAGGGATCCATGTAGGTAGGCAGATTACGGAGGACGGAGACGCCTGGTGTCAGACAGAGGTAAACAAGCATGTACCCACGCCCGCCTCTATCTAGAGCAACAGTTCCCTGGAGCCCCATGAGGCTGCACCATGAGTTTATTGAGGTTATCAAAAGGAAGTACATGGCCTTAAAAGAGCATTAGTAGGGTTCTATTACAGATTTGAAGAGGCAAGCTGTGGTCTTAGAGATAGTAAAGGATCCATGTAAATGTGCTAGAAAGAAATTAATTTTTTTCGATGAAATGCCGAGGGAAAAAGAATTGACTCCGAAAAGACATAAAAAATTGTGCTGGCGCACACCCGACGAAGGATGTCTAGATGAATATATTTCTACAAGGTGCCTCATTAGGATCGTCCAAACTCTACACAGCCAGATTCCGCCCTTGGAATGCACAAAATTGTCAATAAAACTCTACCGTTACGACCCATAGTTTTCAAGATAAATGTGAAGGGAAAATATGACGTCATATCCAGTGAAAAAAAAAACTTTATTGGAAACATGAATATTGGTATTTGCACAAATTTACGAAGATGATCAAAATGACCACCGCGCATATCGAGGTACAGATGCGCTCCCCGTGGAATGACTGACTGTCTGCACACGTTACAATTACGTGGTGTCCACCAAAGTGCCCGCAGCATGAAGGCGAACAACTAAGTCATTTTTTTAGGAATTTTCTGTAGTTCTATAGTGTTGCTTTTTGTAGAATAATTCCTTCAGGTACAGGTACGGCGGACACCAGATAAATTAGCAACAGGTGATCCAGTTGTTGTCCTTTCCTACTAACTTTCCCAAATAGTCAGCTTAGAACAGGTGATACCCAGCTTACTCTACACCGTGGGCACTACCACTGCCAGCAGGGCATTACGGGCTCGTCCGCATGTCCCGAATGCTTCGTTTATATATACATACATATATATATCTATAAAAAGTTACGTTATGCATGGTGGTACATAAATATTACTTCTACTACTGATACAATGGATTTCAGAAAGCTGTTACAAATTTGTTGCATATTGTAAAATCATATGAATTACAATTGTTTTCACGTTTGTTTGATGCAGTATTTTGTGCGTTGAAGTTATACAGTATATTCCTGCAGTAGGCCCTCATAGAAAAATTCTTCACTTTATATCAAGACATAATGGTATTTACAGTTAAAATTATTCTTCAGTTAGCGGTTTTATCACCATCACAAGGCACTTCTGTTTTTTAAATTCTTCTTTAATTATTCGAAATAATACCGTATAAAACTCAAGCTCTATCAGGCTTCTCATCATTTAGCTTAGAGGTCGCCTGCGTTTAGAGAGTTCCCTTTCTTAAACCGAAAAAAAGTTTACATTTTTTTATTATTATAATTTTTCTTATTATTATACTGTTATGATTAACTACGAAGTTGTTGATGTGCGTATATTTTCACATTTTTTTTCTGGTAATGTTTTTTAAACACGGTTTTCTTAAAGGTACAGCAAGAAGTATTATGAAAAGATGAGATTTAAATTTTTGAAACTAGAGGCATGAAGACAATATCACAAATTGAATTGGTTTAGCAGGAGAATAGCATGTACATTTTTACTAGTACATACATCTTCAATGCACTTTCCCTGTTTTGAAGGAAATGATATCGTTGCAAAGAAATCAGTAGACTGATTACTATCTTTAAAAATTCTTGGAAATATCAAACATGACTAAAAATCACAAAAGATTGAAAAAAACAATCGTTGTTCTTCATGAATGGCAACAATGCTCCCATTAACTTGTATTGCATTTACTCCTAGAACTCTGAGCACATAAATGCTAGTATTTTAAAGAAATAGTGTTACAAAATACCCATTTAGAATTTCTTATGTTTCTAATACCACATTTAAAATATAAGCTGTTTTATCTCCAGTAAAATTGCTTAAAACTGGAATTTGAAAAAACGTTTATTAATATCTTTAAATAAAATTGTTCTATTATTCTGGCTGTATTCCTAAATATTGACTTAACAAAAGATGGGCTGTTGATGGCAAAAATATAATTTAAACTTACTTACGTACGAATAAAAGTTAGTCGCTTCTGATCTTGCATATCAGACTATAAACAGAATGTTACTTATATTATGCAAATAACTGTGTGACTGTGTAATGCGAACATAAAGAAATATAGTATGAAAGAACGTGTTAAATGTTATTCACATAGTTATATGAAACGTAGATCTCCATGGCATTTTGTATCCTCAGCACTGCGATAAATGACCGTCAATTACAATTGCTGCACCCGACTGAAATGCCCTTATGATTGTTTGCGTGCTGGGCGGGAGCGCAGATTAAATCGGTGCACGCGAGACTTTAACGAGATCGCCGCACATTCTCATCATCATCTAATATAAACCTCATTAGTGTCATTTAAGGGGGCATTTAGAGCACCATTTTGAGACTCGTGTCACTGACCACGCCCTGCATGCGTACTGGGACCACTGTGAAAAGAAAGGGAGGAAAAACTCAAAAGGGATTATACCTGGCACCTGAAATTGCAAATTTATAGTCAAAGCGCAAAAGAACTTGTGAATAGCTAAGATATATTTATGGGCCTGGAAAATGGTGATTCCAAATGTTATTCTGATATAAAATTTTACCATTGTACAATACCCTGTAATGCCAATATGTAGCTACTGACATCGGTAATCCAGAAATCATTTATTCAAAATCTTCAAAAATTTTGAAATAGATTAGGTTATGTTACGTGAACCTTCTCGCATCAACCACCTTCAGAAATTATTCCTGGCAGTATAAATGAGCACCTTTGTGAGGTAACATCGTATGCAAAACCAAAAACGCCTAGTGCTATAGATGGCCTTCTTCGGCAGAGCTAACCATAGTCACAACAGCCAAGCTCTCTAGACTTGTCTGCCTTAAGAGCCTTGGTGTAGAACTTTTTAAAGGAAACGGGATCATGTTTACATTACACGTGGAGAAACTGTAAGAAGCCCATGCAGCAACTCCGTTGAGTTACTGATCTGTAGAGCAGTGAACCGATCATACAAAATTATGGCATTACTGGTCTATGATTATGCTAGTTACGCTCACGTTAATGAACAACCGAAAATCTACCTTACTAAAGCGAATTACTAAATGCTTTGGTTTATTCAAAATGCTATTATTCACAAGGAAGTTAAAGTTCGCCTAGTATTCACCTTGAAACTGCAATGAAATTCTGAATAAATTTTTATGAAATTAATAATAACTCAATCAAATTTCTAAGTAATGTTAGTAATAGTAGTAATAAGCTAATGCTAAATATTCGTACGTTTTATTGGAGAAGTCAAACAACAAGAATCAGCGTAATATTTGTGAAGTTTGAAGGACTAGTTTCCATGGTTCTGTAGCTAAATCATCGAAACTAGTCCTTACAAACCTTACAAATATTACTCTGATTCTTGTTGTTTGGCTTCTCCAATAACTCTTATTCGGCGTGTTATTTTAACCTAAATTCGTACATTTTATTTGGACATTTGGATATCAAATAGATATTTCCTAAATTTTCTTCAAGCAATACTTCCTGGAGTAACTCAAATTAGTCCTTCAAATCAAGCCTAGACTAAATAGCCCGTATAATCAAAAAAGCGAAGTTGGTATAATACAGGCATCTTGCCGGAAAATCTCGAAATGAATCTCCATAAGATGAGCAGAGGAGGAAATACATAATAAAAACTGCATGTTAAAACATTATAATTACAGTAATAGTTCAGAAAGTGCACCGTCTACAAGAAATAAAGTTCTTGATAAGACGCTACAAATTAATTCTCTGTGAAAACTGTAATCGTATGACATGATACATTTGCATCAGACTTAATGATCCAATTATTTTGAAAAGTACACAGGTTTGTAGTGTCGGAGATTAATAGCTCAGAAAAAGGATACGAATTACCGAGAAAATGTTCATTAGCAGCACGAGGTAAACGAGGAGATGTAATAAATAGTATATTTGCATGGTTATTCTCTTACCTCGGAAGTTGAGAATTTCGGAGGGCATGAGTGATACAGGGACACACATAAATGTCTCTTGAACAATCTCACATTTTGTTTTTGAAATCCAGGAGTAGAAGTTTGCCTTCTAGAAATTCGGGAACTTCAGTGCCTTGGAAAGGAGTTTTTCGTCCATATTTTATATGCTTCTTAACAACGGGAAGCTTTTATTCCTAATGTAGTTAGCCCAGTTAGAATAGGGCATATGTAATGATAAATTCATTTTTTAGTTATAAGAGAACAAATATTTTTTAAATATTTTTTGAAGCATTCGTTCAAGCTGGAGAAGAGTATGTGTTGATGAACTCAATCACAGTAGTGTAAATACGTTATTTACGCGAAGATCCAAAATCGAGTGCTCGCTAAGGATGGGCTTGAATCTGAAGACACTTACATAGGCTCTGCCAGCGACTTCACTTCTGCCAGCGACTTCACCGTAGATAACTTAAAAGAGGAAAATGTTTCCCCCGTATTGGCGCTGTAAGGAATTGGAACTGTAAGAACTCAGTCTATAACTTTGAATCTGAATTGGTCTAATAATTTCAAAATGAATGGAATGGAATAATGAAGACAAAAATTCTGGCTGTAACACACGAATGATTTGATACTGTTGAACTTGTGAACTGTTGAACCTGTTCTCTTGTATCCTAAACTATTATTGTTTAAGTGAAAGTCCCATTTTAAAAACCACCGAGGTATTATCAACTTCTGAGATTTATTTCCTAAATAAAACCCCACAAAATTCTTTTTCGCCTCTCTCCCATGTGACACTGAGTCGGATTACAAGAAAAAGAGAATGTCGCGATAAGGATATGTTACGCTGTAAGCCAGCAGAAATATTATATTATGAACTTTTATCTAAATTTCATCTGTTTGTTTTGTTCGAGTAACAATAAAGTGTTGGTCTTTTACCGCCTACATATCTACATGAAAATGCTCATATCGCATCAGTGTTAAATATATCCAGAACCCACCTCACAGCGCATATATCACATATCCTTAAGTGCCTGGGAATCTGAATAAAACTTGTATAGAGATATTTTATACCACGACTGATCAACATTACAAAAATTAAATTCCTGCGCTATGCAAATTTGAGTTAGGGTATTCAAAGCATGTTAGAGCAGACCTAATAAGAAGACAAGGGTAGTTGGGAGTATATTCATTTTTAACAGCTACGGAATTTTCTTACAAAAATCTATTGTCGATATTGTTGAAAAGTATCGAAAACAAAATTATGAAAATAAATACATTTTCTTTTAATCGTCAAAGAAATAGTGAACCCAAACTGAAAAGTATGTTTTCAAACAATAATGCAATAGCACTGTTGTCGAATGCCCAGTCGTACTCGTATCAGTAAGCGGCACTACGACAGCAATAGGTATAAAACGCTATCAGTTGCTCCTATTATCTACTATTAATCTACTTTTACTTCGTTTATATAGTTACGTATTTCATATTTATTTGGCTATTTATTTAGAATTGTAATTAAAATTGGTTTATTTTCCCGTACAACGTAGCCGATTTTTGAAGAGAAAGCTACGTCGGAAAAACAAAAATAAAATAGCGCATGCATTTAATGTCTCATAAATAAATATCTCGTAACTGCTGTTGCCATCCACAAAAAATCTAGAAAAATCGAGATTGTTCTAGTGATAATTAAAAAACTTATAAAATCCGAATTTAAGCACCTCATCTCAGTTGTAGTTGTAGCGGTTTAAAGCGAACTGCTGTTTGTTTATTTAATGCTGTGATTGATTGTAGCGATTTCGCTGTGAGATAGAATTAGTTTTTCTGTTTTGAATTGAGTTTTGCTAAACGTTTGAGATATTGTGATATTGTGCGAATATCGCTGAAGAAATATTTCAGCATTTTGATTCATTTCTTGTGGAAAGAATAAAATTTTAACTTTTCAACGACTTGTACATTCAATCCATAATGAACCCGTACGCACGCAACAATTTTTGGTGTCAGGAATTGGAATTTTGATTGTCATTAACTAGAGCAATGGAAGAACAATTAAGACAATTTATGGCAGCCTTTGCTGCATTTAAAGAAGAAATTAAAGCTGGCCAAGATTCTGTTAAAGAGGAGATGAAAGCTGGTCAAGAATCAGTTAAAGAGATGACGAAAGCTGGTCAAGCATCTGTTAAAGATGAAATGAAGGCTGTTCAGGAATCTGTTAAAGAAGATAAAAGCGGTTCAAGAACAGAGGAAATTGGGTCAAGAATCCGTTAAGGAAGAGGTGAAAGCTGTTAAAGAGGAGATTACTTTTATAATAGAAAACAAATTTCAAGCTATGGAAGTCAGAATAGACGCTGTTGAAGACAAAGTTGGAGAAATTCAAGGACGAGTTTCTGCTGTGGAGTAACGAATCAAAGGAAGAGTTTCGGCCGTCCAACAGCGAATCGAACAACAAATTGAAGAAAAATTTCAGTCGTCCAAGGACACATCGAACAACAAATTGATGGCAAGGTTTCTGCAGTTGCTAAAGAAGTTGATACCATGAAGAAATTCGTAGCGACGGCAGGGACCAATAGTGATGGTTTTAAATTCTTACCAATGCCTGCTCGTCCCTCCTTGAAATTATCTACGTATGATTGGAAGACCTCTTGGCAAGTTTATAAGACACAATTTTCAATACTAGCGGATACGAATGGATGGGATTCCCAAGCAAAGGCCTGTCATCTCGCCGCTTCTCTGAAAGAAGATGCACACTCTTCCCGAAAACCAGAGACTAGACTTCGAAGCTCTGCCCGGCGCATTGGAGCTACGCTTCAGGGAGAAATGTTTGAAAGACTACAGTAGACTTCAATTAAAATCCCGTCAACAGAAGCCCACCGAAACACTTCACAACCTCGCCACGGATGTTGAAAGGCTGTCCCATCTCGCCTTTACGGAGTATCCGAGAGAAACAAGGGAAATCTTGTCCCTGCAGTACTTTATCGACGGCATCCGGGATCCTGAAATACAGAAAGTACTGCGAATGGCTGATGTGAAGGGGTACGCCATGAAATTCGAGGCAGCCCAGCAAGCAACTCGCACAGGCCAACACCCAATCAGAGCTGCGAAAGTCCAAGAGCTAGTGGATCAGCTGACTGCTCGTCTTAACGATTTAACTAGACAGTTCAATACCTTGAGACGGTATATTAGTGACAAGAAACTGACCGTAAAGTGCTGGAACTGCGGTGCTTTAGGGCCCATGCGAAGGAACTATCGAACACCCCAGAGCACGGAAAATAAGAAGAACGATATAAACAGACAATTAAATGCCATGAGATGGAAAAGGAGTGACAAGAAACCAAAATGCTGGAACTGCGGAGCTAAAGGCCACGTACGGAGGAACTGCAGAACACCCCGGGGTACGGAAAATAAGATCACTTCCCAGGAACGACGCAGGAGGCAAAATAATGACCATATCGAGGAGCGGAGGTTGCCAGATAGTGAAAAGCCCTGTTTCAAAGCGCTCAAGATTTCTGCAGTGGGTAGCATCAGTAATGGACTTTCCATTAATGGGCATATCGATGGAGTTCCTTGCAATATGATCATTGATACAGGAGCTAATGTTACCATCATTCGAAGAGATTTAGCTCAAAAATTTAAGGATAAACTGATTTTGAAGCCATCCTGTGTTACCCTCCAGACTATGTCCGGTGAGAAAAGGGACATGGAAGGAAAGTTATATGTGAATATCGCCTTTGGAAGTGCCACCTACTATCACACGGCATATGTGGCGAATAGTACAGATCCTTGCATACTAGGATTCGACTTTTTAAGGAAATACAATTTTTTCTTAGACCTCAAAAACAACAAATTGCTTTCAGCATCAGAGGACGTGACTATCGATCATCAGAAGGGATCCTCAGCTGGAAACGCGGACGTCTCGTCTGAAAGACCCTGCTCAGAAAGCTGTCGAAATCATACCAGGGTTGAAGAGAAACCCAAGACTACCAGCAATTCTTAATCTCAGATGCTCTTCGGTCGTGACCTTCGTCTGCCATGTGATCTTTTGTTTTGATCGCCCTTCAGATGTGCCTTCATCGACTGAGGAATACATTCAAGATCTCCAGGCCCGGTTTGAAGTGATGCACAACTTTGCACGAGAGCGAGTCAACTTGGCGACGGAGAAGATGAAGACCCGCTACGACACGAGAGCTACTGGCCATCGTTTCCACGAAGGAAACAAGGTGTACTTGTGAAATCCGACTCGACGGAATAGACTTTCTCCGAAACTACAGTCACCTTGGGATCGTCCTTACACAGTCCTAAACAGGCTCAACGACGTCGTGGTTCGGATCCGTAAGTCATCTAACTTTAAACCTAAAGTCGTTCATTACGATAGGTTAGTTCATTGCGATGGACATAGTACGTAGTGTATATAATTGTAAATAGTAATGCAAATAGTATAAGACCATGGTCCTTTTTGTATTTGGTATTTGACAATATTTGATTTGTATTTAGTATTTGCATTTAGTACTAGATAGTATTTGTATTTGATAATATTTGAATTGTATTTAGCGTTTCATAGTATTTGATTTGCTGAAAGTTACTTACTGCAATTATTGTTTATTTTGTTTTTGTAACGTTTATTATAGCATTGATGACTTAATTCTAAATGTGGCTTCCTGTCCAAGGATTTTACTGCCCGGAACGTGCAGTCCTTGGGAAGAGGGCAGTGTTGCGGATTTCATATTTATTTGGCTATTTATTTAGAATTGTAATTAAAATTGGTTTATTTTCCCGTGCAACGCAAACGATTTTTGAAGAGAAAGCTACGTCGAAAAAATAAAAATAAAATAGCGCGTGCATTTAATGTTTAATAAATAAATATCTCGTAATTACTGCTGCCATCCAGAAAAATCTAGAAAAATCGAGATTGTTCTAGTGATAATTAAAAAGCTTATAGAAGCCGAATTGAAACTCCTCATCTCAGTTGTAGTTGTAGCTTTTTAAAGCGAACTGCTGTTTGTTTACTTAATGCTGTGATTGATTGTAGCGATTTCGCTGTGAGTTAGAATTAGTTTATCTGTTTTGAATTGAGTTTTGCTAAACGTTTGAGACATTGTGATATTGTGCGAATATCTCTGAAGAAATATTTCAGCATTTTGATTTATTTCTTGTGAAAAGAATAAATTTTTGTTAACTTTTTAACAACTTGTGCATTCAATCCATAACGGACCCGTACGCACTCAACAATATAAACTGGTGATAATCACAGCATATATTGCATGTTTTTGCTGAATCTCATGAGAACAGTGTTGCGTTTCTACGGGTTCGTGGATTTGGAGTGATTGACGGCAACACTTAATGAAGAATGAAAACACAATTTGTTAGCCCGTATTGCTCAGGACAGCTCCAAAAAGACGTTTACTGTCGACGAAAAACTACGGCGAGCATGCTGGAACAATCAGCAACACAGCCTTTAGGCTGTAACGATTATGACAACTTCAAGGCAAACCACTAGAAAACAGCTCCCGACTCAGTTCGATAGCTCTCGGAATTCAACGCACTCTCATACTCTCCACCCTACAACTCGCGATGCACTCGACGATACGCTGACGATAAACTGGCGACACTCACTGCTACTCCTCATATAGTAGAGCTTGTATAGCTTCTTGGCCTGTGTTCGAGAACACTATGGGCCAAACCGGTAAGAATGCGATCCAGAATGTTCTCCATCGGTCTAGGGCATATCGCCAATTTTGTCTCCAGATGTCGCCAATTGGGCGATTTTGCAACAAATATGGCAATCCTGCCTTCGCTTGCCAATTTCTGGCAACCTTAAACTTGTCTCACCGCGGCCACACATTTCGTAACGATAGAATGAGTAATTACCAATGTTTAGATGATGGAAAGAGGCAGAGAATCTGTGTAGATTGGAGGCAGTATAATCCCAAGTTCAACTTACAAGAGAGTTCAATGCAACGCTTGGTATCCTCTGCAATTTGATGAATAGTTTAAAAAGCCCTTAACTTTCTGCCGGCAGGAGGGTAGTCGATCCACTGGGACAATTAGTAAATCGGTCCTATAGCCCTGACAGAGCTATTTTTGCTTCAAAATGTTCTGGATTGCAGCGCCCATGGCTTCTTTTTATAAATAAATAAGTAAATAGATTTGTTTCTGCACTTTTTAAATCACTGAACATAAATTTGCTATTTAGCTTCAAAAGAGGGTTTCTCAAGAAAACTTGTCATTTGCATCCCGCTCCCTGCTTCAGTCAATGCAGCAGGTCTGGCACGGTGCAGATAACATCTACCTTTGACCCAAGTTGTCTTTAGTGATGACGCTACATTCAACTTTGATGCTGATTCTCGACGTATAATCATTTGGATCTTACCTGGGGTCCGATAACTTTCCTCTAACATCAGATAAAGGAATCATTATGACAGCGGAGCATCAAGGTCTAAGCAAGTATATATTGAGTGGCCCCGCACACTCCATATGTTTTATAACAGTCTCTTTACCTGTGCATAGATATAGAGAGGAAAGCTTAAAGCTCGATCTGTAATTTTCCAGACGACTATTGGCTCTCAGCTCTTTTTCTGACGGCGCTCGTCCCTCTAGGGCACAACAGGTGCTTCAAGATTTTCAGACTGAGGGTGTACAAAGAAACGATTGACTAGCTGGATAGCCAGATCTGAACCTATTGAACGTACCTGGAGGAATATACTGCATTTTTCAGCAGCCTTAGAGAACCATTCAGAAGTTAAGAGCTACTTTGGTGTAAGAGTGTTTGCGGCTTCCATAGGGAGTCATCAACTATCTTTTTAATAATATAATTCTCTGTGCTGCTTGTGTATAAGTCAAAAGTTACCATCCCTCCTATTAATCCTGTTTTAGATGTTATTTTGAAAAATCAATTTGGGGATTTCCTTCCTGTTATGAGCATTATTCATGATTCCTAGTGAATTATGAATTTCTCCATTAAGAATAAAAATGTGTTCATATTCTTAAGTTCTAACATAAGTGTGTGTTTGTGTGGCAATAAAGCCCACTTTGCTAAAAGAGAGGTTTTAACATGTTGGAGAACTTTTAGGAAAAATGACGTGCTCAGATAGCTTTTATTAAATTGACCCATGGAGGATTTTAAAGTTGAAGTATGTAGATCTAGCTTATCACTCCATAAGTGGATATCCAGTTCTTCGAAGAAATCCAGAACGAGCTAAAACCTATGTGCTATAGCTTTGTCTTCTATGAAATGAACTTAAGGTAAGTAGCATACGGGGAAAATCTCCAGAAATTTGCATGGATTTCATCTCTGCAGAGCTGAGAAGTTACTCGATCGAAAATGTGTAAAGGCACATGACCGTTTAAGAATACATTGCTAGGCCCTGAGATGCCTGCTCCATCATGATTACCACTTTTCCTTATATGAAAGATATTGCAATGTGTCTCATGATCTCCCCATATTAAATAGCATATTAAAAATTAATTTGCATTTCTAGATTAAAGCCCAAAATTATCCCTATTGTAATTGTGTATTGTGACATCGCGTAACTCGTATTTAAATTTATAACTAGGTAATAAAATAAATTTAATATAATTTCAGGTAATTAAATTAATACAATTTCAGGTAATAAAATAAATTTAATATAATTTCAGGTAATTAAATTAATACAATTTCAGGTAATAAAATAAAATATAAAACGTATAGCTCACTTCTAGGTCCGGAAACCTTATCGAGACTGTGACTAGCGGATTCAGTGTACTATAAATAGATATGGATAAGGATGCTGTTAGTTCGGTTCAGTGTTAGTAGTTGTAGTTGTTGGCTACATTTTATTGCATAGTTCTTGTGTGTCTTTTATATTATTTAGTTCCAATTTTGTGCTTATTTAAATAAACCTTATTTGGTCTGACGGAAAACCACTGGTATACTTATATATTCCTCGACAGCAGAACATAGTTCCAAAAAAAAGTCCTTTAATATTTTTAGCTAAAAAATTAATTACTTGTATTGTTCCGAAATCATTTATTTTTGAGCATACTGCGATGTGTGATCGATATACTGTGATCCCCTTTGACCGAACGAATTTTGCTACTTTGAATTGTCGTGTTGAAACATTATTTGCACCAAAAAAAACTAGATCGTATTTCATAAAAAACAGAAACAAGGAAAGTTTCTCAAGTAGTGAAAGGAAAGAAAGCTTGTGCGCTTCTAATGTCTGTCCTGGATGATCAAACTTGAATGAACCTTTTGTACGCTGCATGAAGGAAAATAAGCAAAACATATACCGAAGAAACTTCAAGTCGAAATCCGTGATGAGCTAAATAGTTACCAGAAAACATCTCATAACATTAAAAAAAACTTGTGACACCCTAATAAGATAGCATGCCTATGAAACAAAACTTGTGGCGGATATTCGACTATCTGTTGTGGAAGTAAGTCACATGCATACTTTTTTTTTATATTTTGGTGTCAGTTCACTAGCGTTTGAAGCTGTAAATGTTGCGCTACAAAATTTGTTAATACGTGGCTTACAGATGCAGAGGATTTTTACCCAGCGAAAGCTGAGTATAATTATCATTCAACAAAAGATAATGTTGCCCTTTATATAAATTAGAAGAAAATTATCTGCTGTCATTGTAAAAAGAAAGGGCATAAGCAAAACAGTGTAAGGAGAAAATTTTATGTTTTCACTGTGAGAAACCTGGACGAGAGAAACGTTACCGTAAATTAAATCCGTCTACTAAACGTGAATAGACAGATACAGGTTGAAGCAAGGCCGACATCTCTGCATCCAAGTAGATATATTAGGCATCGCCAGGCGTTGCTAACTTTTAACTTTCCGCCCGTTAGGATTTGCAAGGAAGAAACACAGGTATGCGATCCGAGGATCTTTCAGCCTGCTTGCCCTGCCACCAACTTTTCAAGAGGATTTTAGCTTATGTATTTTGAGTGCACTCTTGCCGCACGGAAACCATGCGCTTACAAACATTCATGCCTTCTCCGGCATTCAAACCTGGGCTCTTCGGTTGGCAACTAGCGTTTCTTACCTCTGGCCTCCAGTGCGCAAGAATCCATGCCTCAAACTCCTGGGCTTATTCATTAAATGTGTGAAGGAACCCAAGTATCTAGGAACAGTCCTAGACAACTGACTTTTCTGGCAGCCTCATATCTCCGCACTGAACTTGAGGATAAATAACATTAGCAGTAGTAGCATGCACTACTCAACCTCACTGGTATCAGGAATCCCGTGAAAACTGTTGAGAATATGGTACAAGGTAGTAGCGGAATAAATTGTTTTATCTGAAGCATCTTATGAAGAAATACTCTCTCAGACCATATGAGAAGATCACTACTGGCATTACAGAAAGAACAGCTTTTCATGTTATGCAGAGTATATTGTACTACTTCGAAAGCAGCTCTGCAGATTATGGCAGAACGCCTCCACTAGATTTATTAATCAAAAGCGGAGCAGCTATAGTAATTTTCCACTTTCGATTCAAGAATCTTTGGTGGCAAATCTACGTTCATTCAAACTATGAGAAACATAAACTTCAGCTACCCTGCCATCCAGCTGACAACAATCGTATCCAGAGCATTCACCTTAACAGATAAGTGGGCTTCTGACCAAATCATTGGACTAGAAGGCACATACACGAATGGTTCCAAAATTCTATAAGACACTGGGAGCGGGTTTTATGTTCTCCCTGACGGTGACGTCATTCATGTAGGGAA
>KK120847.1:2543650-2559032 GCA_000611955.2 Stegodyphus mimosarum
TGCACTTCTAGTGAGAAAACAACCTTACGGGACCAAACGCATTTACACTGATTCTGCCTAGAGCGTAGCAGCAGTAGGCAGGGTCAGTTCCAGGAATCCAATAGTACAGAGTTTTCGAGACATCCTGTTACGAATGACAGTCTTACAATGACCCATTCTCTATTGGATTTCTGCCCTTATGAGAATTACAATCAACGAGTTAGAGGACACTGCTGCCAAAGAAGTGGCGAACTCCACATTCTTGAGGAAGGCACCAACATTTAAACACGTTACATGAGGCAGATTTTCCAATAATTAATCTCTAAACGGAAAGAGCAGTAGAGCCAGGCCACGATAGGACGTCGGGTATTACACATTTTTGTGTATATGGGAAGAACTACACATAGGGAATTTTTGAAACGTTGTGTTTTATTACGGATATTTCTTGTTTTTTAAAAATTTTACTGATTCATTTCTGTTTTATGGAATTCTTAGTATGACCCCCATTTTTTAAATGGCTGTTATCTTTCGCGTATTAGCTTGGCGAAAACTTAGTTGCGACTTTACGGAGGGGAGTGCGGATAATCAGAAAGCACCAAAATTATTTACATGGATCACACACTAAAATGAACTATAGACTTAAAAAGGGTTTATTCTAAATAAAACAGGCATCGTAATAGTGTTATTTCATAGTAAAATTAGGTTTCAACAGTTTAAATAGTGAGCCTCGCATATTTATTTGACAAAAGATTGCTTCAATGATATTTATTGCTCTTCAAATAGATTACATGCTAATTACTGGAATCAAATACTTATGAACTTAATGTCATTACTGAACTGTTAGACAAAAAATTAAGATGTTAAAGCTTAGAAAAATTTCTTAATTTCGAGGAATTGGAATTGAATTCCCGCAAAATGAATTGTTTTTAGATTAAGAGTTTTTATTCTTACATTTTTTAAGCAAATTCAACATACTGGAGTGCAAAGCGTGTTCTTCTCCAATAAAGCTTAAACCTACGCATGCTGATTTTGAAAAGGGACCCATCTTTAAAGCATTCTATCGAGAACTTGTTGGTTCTTTACTATATTTAATATGTATGACTCAGCCAAATATTTTACTTGCATTTAATTGTTTAAGGCAGTTCCAAGAATAATCTGCAAAGTGTTAATAGTGATGGATTTTTAAATCAAAGAAATAATACGTAATTATTATCAGTCTCTCGATTTTAAATAATGATTGAATTGTATTTTTAAATCAAATAAAAATTTTAACGAACTGAATGTAATCTTACATCATCGGATAGATCATATTAAAAAGAAAATGTCATCACGTGCTTCATTACTATGGTGATTTAAAAAAATAATTTTCCTAAATTCAGAGGCAGTGGTTCCCCTTTTTATTATTATTTATGCTGTTTCTTTTTACTAAAAAGTATAAACAAGATATATCCAAAGAAAATCTTCTGAAGTCCCTCAGTTTTTTTAAATACTCTGAAAGGTTAAAAACTTCTTCAGCTAGCACCATGTTCTTGGTCACATGTAACTAAAAATAAAATCGTGAGAACTTTTATAAGAACTTATTCAAATGTTATCAGGACGTTTAGGAATAGCAGAAGTAATAGCACAGAAATGTCCTTGTGTCCTGGTATAAAAGGTAATGCTTTCAACTCGCGCTGGAGGATCGTGATTCATATCCTAATGAGAGTATAGTTAATTTCTTTCATTCCTTGCTCCTAAAAACCTAATGTCTGTACAAACTGACCGGAGTACTAAATTTTGTCGCCATAGAGACAAATGCTTAAATGTGGTTTTTACAACTTTTGATAGAATTAAGAAGCTTTTACATAAAGTATGACGAACATAAATTTTATTTCAAAATAATTGTTTCATAATTATATTATTTTAAAACTGATGGCAAAAAACTTCCTAAAAGAGCTAATAACTATTACATCCCCGTTCATAATTTTTGACAACTGAAAACAAAATAAAAATGCCTGTATATCTCTTTTTAACTTTTACGGTTGGTACTTATCAATAATATTATCTTTGTTTTCTTGGGGGAAGCAACGCTAGCCTCCTTTCTGTCGCTTGGTACTCCTAAATTCTGCTCCAATGCCACAGCAACTCCTGAATTCTGTCGACACTGCTTTCTTACATCCTAAAATTTTTGGGTTACGGTTGATTGATTAAGGCAAAGCAACTCGAGAGCTATTTGACTGCGGGAAGGGATGCCTTCCCGGAAGACCTTTTAATAGAAACTGGCTCGTATCCACATTACTTATGAAGGAAACCACGAAACCTCCCATATACCCAGCTCGTTCGCCGACATTCGAACCCATTCGAATTACCAGTGTTCAGTGATTTTACTATATTTTTTCACTTGAATTCTGCTGGCGACCCCATTGGTTACGTTAGTTCACTTTCTGGTGTTGCCAGATTATTTTCAAACTTCGCTGACAATTAATTTAACAAAATGGCTGTTTGCATGCATCACTTAAGAGTGTTTTCGCTGTGCGACAACTCGTGTCTCCCATTTGCATCGGCCCACAGTGTTTGCAAAGATATCATTACAATTTATTGAGGTTTAAAGCACTTTTAATTACTTTTTTCAAACTTTTCTGAAAAACAAGATTGAAATTCGGAATGTTTGAGGGCAGGTGTTTTAACTTAATAACTGCCTAATACCTGCTAGTTTTAAGCATATTAAAAGAAATACTGTATACACTCGCATATTCGTTTCCTATCCCTTCATTTATTGCATGAAACTTGAGAGAAGAAAATTACTAAGTGTTCCCCATTTCAGATTTGAGAGAGGAAGAATTAATCATGTTAAAAAGAGTATTTGAGTAAACACATTAGTATTACTAGACTATATAATACATATGTATTTTAAGAAAGTCAGTTGTTGATATTGTTTCCAAATTGTTCCTTTTACTTCTCGGCCATGCATTGTATAATGCTATCATAAAACAGATGTTTATGAATTTTACTGTTACGTGCATACTGATGCATACAGACTTATTTAAATAACTAGGTCAGATAAACAGGTAGATTTGAATTCTTACTGAGAAAAATAACATCTCAAACAGCAATCTTAACATATATAAACAGCTCAAGGTAAAAAACAGTTGTGGAGTCTTCTTGTGTGTTTCGGGATCAGCTGTTAGACCTATTGAAATAGTACGTAGGGAATTCTCGTTAGCTCTTGTAAGAACCGATGACTGCAAAAGAAGGTTGCAATAACCTTTTTCTTTTAACTAAACTGAACAAAATGCACTCGCTCGGTGCTCACAATTAACCACCACTTGTGGTTAAGTAACTCCAACAGAAAATAAGATGTACAATCACAATAAAGTAAAGATTTGCTACACGACTGGCTCCTTCTTTACCTAAACCACTAAATC
This sequence comes from Stegodyphus mimosarum, assembly GCA_000611955.2. NCBI lineage: Eukaryota > Metazoa > Arthropoda > Arachnida > Araneae > Eresidae > Stegodyphus > Stegodyphus mimosarum. Next base: position 2,547,034 of record KK120847.1, read on the forward strand.
CGTTGCACACAGCAAAGCCGAGCCCAGATATCAATATAATTTAAAGAGAGTGACTACCACTTACAGAGCTACTTCAAACGCGCGGCAGAAATTCTGAACTAACTCTCCTACTGCGAACTTCCGGTTCCATTTGCCGCTGTGGCCACGTCTAGCTTGCTAAATATGCAAGCTGTACACCGACTATCATAACATAGGTGCTTCAAGGAGCGATGCAAGTACAGAAATGCTTAATTGGGTCGAGAGAACAGGATGAAAGTTGAAAAGAGTTGAACAGGATGAAAGTTGGACTCCTCTGTCACGTGAGGGATATGAAAAAAAATGCATTTTACAGAATTATACAGTACATAAAATATATATTTTTTCCAGAACAATAGATCACTATTTGCATAATATTTACAAGTATATGTCATGCTAAAATAGCAGAAAGTCCTACAAAAAGTAGAAAAAGATTTAGAATACTTGAGTTTGCACAATATGGAGTTGTAATAGCAATTTTAAATCCAACGCAGGGAAATTTTGATTTTCATTTAACATAAAAGCTGTGAAAGAGCACAATTGCCGATGTTCTTGTAGAATTTCGTGGCTGAAGAGATTGAAATCGTTCGTAATGTTGCAATCTTGTGCTTCCTGATAGAATTGCTCATTTATCTTGCGTAAGATTTTCGCTAGGGGTTCTACTTTGAGGTCATCATGAAAACACTTATTCCTTACAAAAAAGTGGGCATCTCTGATAACACGCAGGAATCTGTTCTGCACAACTGTAATTTATTAAGTTCTTGGTCAGTAATTGTCGTAAAGACTGGTGAAGCGTAGGTCATTATTTGCCTAATAACAGAGAGGTAAATGAGTCTTTTCTTATCCAAATCTAGTGAAGAGTATTTTCCAATGATGGGACAAAGACATTTAATGATTTTTAGAACCCTGTCTGGTACGTTATTAACGTGGTGAGTCCATGCAAGGCGATCGTTAAACAATATCTACTGCGAATTCTTAACACTGCTGCTTAAGTACTGTTTCTAACTCACTTAAATGTGCATATACGTCATTAAATTTACATTCTGGAAGGAAATTGAAATCAAAAGGGAAAGAAAAGTTTCTAAAATTAAAAATAATTTGTTAGAATAAAATAAGGTCTTTACACTGTGATAAGGCTATATTCTTCTAAATACTCGAGAAATACCGTTGATCACCAAATTCCCTTGAAGAGAAAATTCCAAAAACAGTTATCTCGAGCAGAAGCTCAAAAATTGTAAACACACTAAGAATCTCGATCTTACTCCTTAACAGCAGCTCACAGCTTTCTGTTTATAGCATTATTCAAGGAAAAGAATAAGCATTTCTAGCTTCAAGAAAAACTGCTAGTAGGGTTTTCGAAAACACACTTTCTAGAAATTTCCAAATTGTCACCAAGTTGTCGACAAAAATTACCCCCAAGGAATGTGTAAAATTGTTTGTGCTCATATATGTAGCTCTACCTGAGCTATCTTTGCAATTCTTATATCTGTTAACAAAGAATTAAAAGACCTACAATACAATGTACGAAATAAATACCCTACAAATACTTTTCAGGGATGGAAACTCAAAATAACATAAAATTACAGTACAAAATGCACTAATTGAATAAATAAATAAATGAATAAATAAAAACAAGCATAAAAATGCGTAAAACCCAAGGTATAAGCAAACGACTCCAACAAATTATACCTGTATGCTAAAAAAATTTGGAAAAAGTATGCAAGAAGAAGAAACATTCGAGAAAATAAAGTACACTCAAAATTTTAAGTTGATCTCCTGTTGATATTTCGTGAATTCGAAAGCAACAAACATTGCCAGTGGCCAAGTGATTAAGACCGTTGAATGCTGAGAGTTCGACAAAGCTTTTATTGTAAACAAACGGGCTAACTGCATGGTTATGTTCCGTGGCGAATTATCACGTATTCACCAGCTAACGTGATTTAACGAGCCCTTCCACGAAGGCATTCCTCTTCCCTAAAACAAGGCATGCGGGGGTGGCAGATAGTCCTTATGTGCCTCGTATGAGGACGCATGTGCCTCCTGTGCTTTATTCATTTGGCCTTACTCAATAAGTCTCAGTTCGATTTGCCTAATCAAAGTTTATTCAATAGTCTATTCAATTAATCTATTTAAAAGCAATCTAATCTATTTAATTTATTTAAAAGCAATATTTTTTCCGAATCATCATTTTCATTTATATTAAAAATTTACGCAATTTAAGCAGTTTGTACTTTTAATTGGAATATAATTAAAATAAGTTTTGTTTCAGTTGGGCGAAACCCAAATATACACATGTTGAATTTAGCGCAATTTTCTTCTAAAAATTTTTATTAAATGTCACAGTATGCGTAACAAACAATGAATCTAATTACAGTCTGTGCAATAAACTACAAACCTACAGTAAATGATATTTCGACGAATGTCGTAATCTCCATATAGTTCGAAAGGATAGTAATGTAGGCCATTAAAATTATTAAATAAAAGCAAATTTAAATACAAGTTAAATTTTAGAAACTCTGTATATTACCAATCTAAGGAAGTTAAAAAAAAAGGTTGAATTATCTTTAGCTATTCTCCTCACGTCGTAATGCCTTCCATCAAAATCTGTCGCACAAAGTACGACAATTTCTAATCCGTCCCTGTAAAACTTTTAATGTCAAATTAGCGGTTGTCGTAACGAGCACCTTGGGGCAGAAGGGAATTGTATATTTATTAGTCGAGCGTGATCTGTATAATTATACGCAAAATAGCTTCTACTTGCAATCCATTTCGCAATAATGCTATCGGATAGAATTCTTCGGACTCAGCCCATATTTGTTACGACACTCTCGAGGCTGTTAATATCCTTTTACGATCAGAAAATGGAACGAAAGGACTTTATAGGCGCCAATTAGCGGGAATGTAATAACTTGGAATTTTCCGTGTTGAGACAGAATAAGGAAGCCGTAAAATACGTTTTCGGGAATCACTGCACAAAATATTATTTGTTCAGAAATTGTTTTATTACTTTATAGTGTAGCATTCGGTTTACTACTTTTTTACTTTTACGGCATCTTTCTTTAGAAACTCCTCCCGGCGACCTCTTTTAAATAATTTCCAGCTAAGACTGCATAAATATCAACATCTGTTCAACTTCTTCGGGGTAATGTTTTCATTATTATGGTATCTCCTAATTCTAAAGACGAGGAAATCGATGAAAATAAAGCAATATATGATGAATTTCATATATAATAATTTTCCGCTTCTATTCCGATTAGCGCTGGTTCGATTTAACACTAGGTTTTTTTAAGTTCTTAAATAAAAACATAAATTTTGGTGATTCCTTGAAATATGATTATATTCGATCTCAGAAATGTATTAAAGTTACATTCATTCGTCAGTATCGAATTGGTTCTTTACTATCATCGTTATCGAATAATTTTAGCTACCGATAAATATATTACAGCTAAAGAAATGAGCCACAAAATCGCAGTATCAGATTTAATAATTGGACTAAAAGCGTAAAATTTGAATGCATTGTAGAAAATATAGTATTGGCTTCAAATACTCAAGGGAAATTTGCCTAAATTTTACCTCTGCAGTTATAGCGAAATCATTCAGAGGTAGTTAATTCATTCTAATTCACAATTAAACCACTAATTTGAGTGTCCTTTGAAATCTGGGATAGCTCAACTGTAAGAGTGACTAGAAGAAAGTCATGGAAACGAAACAAAGTGGAAGATTATTGGAGATGCTAAGGCAACGAAAATCAGCGCAATGTTCATAAATTTTCAGGGCTAGTTTCAAAGATTTAAATACAGAAACCTTTTTCGACAGAAGAAGTGCAAATGACGAAAGAGAATTCCATACTCAGACGATAACAATGATGAAAAGGAAGTAAAGCTACTGGCGCCATCTGTCAGTAAAAAAGAAAACATCAAAACAGCTATAGAATAATTTGTTTAAAAGAAAGTAAAAGCTGCATAGGAACTGGGATCGTTAACCAGAACAGTAAATTTTTAATAAATGTGAAACGCCTCTAGAAAATCTAATTCGTTAAAAGAAAGTGTTTTTTGAATAATTTTGGCGGCATAGCAAAGGAAATGTGATTTTTTTTATTCAACAGTGTTGAGCAATAACGGATTTATGCATTCCTTTTTTGCTAATATATTCCTCCCGTTCCTTAGCTAGACATTTTAACGCTTTCCCTGTTTGACCAATGTAAATTAAAGCACATTGGCAAGGAATCCTGTATATACGCCAGGAGTTCATATTCGAAATGAGGTCTTTAAACATGAAACTGTAAATTTCAGATAGCAGAAAAAAACGACCAGAATTTCTGTGAAATGCACGCAGTTTTATAGCTAAATGATTGAAGAAAGAAATGACTAAAGAATTCTTATAAATGAAATAAATTCCTAAAATGAAAGACTGCATTTGTGTGTGTGTGTGTGTGTGTGTGTGTGTCTGTGTGTGCGTGTGTGCGCGTGTGCGCGTGTGTGCGTGTGCGTGCGCGTGCGTGTGCGTGCGTGTGTGTGTGCGCGTGTGTGTTTGTGTGTGTTTGCGTGTGTGTGCGTGTGTGTGTGTGTGCGTGCGCGTGCGTGCGTGCGTGTGTGTGTGTGTGTGTGTCTTTTTCCTTCTCAGCCTTTTGATGTAACTGCAGACTTCCGACGGCATGACTAAGATTATGTTGTCGGTGTATGGGCTTGTTGTGTAATTGTGATGAAAGTCAGCAATAAGCTGATCTGTGTTGTTGTCTGAAATGTTGTTCATACAGAACTGAGATTCCAGATGCTGCGCTGAAAGTTCTGCCTTCTCAGCTCCAGTGTACTGGATCCCTTGAGGCCCGTTAAGGGGCGGAATGGAATTGTAGCATTTTTTATACCTTTTCACAGCTTTCCATAATGAGCTATCTTCACAGGAAAGTGATCCCAGGTAGCTGGTCCAGCGATCTTGTGCAAGTTTGTTTGTAAGAGACTTGACTGCCTCACACAGTTGGTTGAAGTGCCGTTTGTCTTGTGGGTGCCTTGTTCTCTGGTATTGCCTTCTGGCTGCATTCCTTTGTTTTAACAATAGACGTAACTCTAATGGTTTGAAGGCTTTCTCAGGTTTAACCTCTATCCTTGCTTTCTCATAAGCAGATTGAACTTGGCAAGTGAATTCCTTAATCAAACTATCAATGTCATCTCCCGAATGTATTGTTGGAATCGTGTACTGAATGTCGGTTAGAGCTTTGGCAAAAATTTGCCAGTCGGTGCGAAAGGCTCTTCTGTCTGTTGTAGTAAAACTGCTGAGGTTCAAAATAATTCTGACCGGATTATGATCAGATGACAATTCATCCAGCACAGAAACATTCAGCGGACTGCTGGTGTTTCTGAGCAGGAATAAGTCAATTATTGCAGCTGACCCAGCAGCATACCGTGTTGGGGTTTTTGGAACTGTTATATTAGTAAGTCGAGTATATATATATAAGTCGAGCCGAACCGGCTAAACTGTAAATTAATTTGCCTGTAGCATTTGAGGTGTAACAGTTCCACGCGCTGTGCCGTGTATTTAAGTCTCCACCTATGACAATATGTGTTCCAAGTGTCTTTAAAGTCTGAAGGTCTGCCTGAACAGCAGCCACTGGTTTCATTGGGGGTATATAGGTGGAAACAAACGTGTATGTTATGTTCGTGTCTGTTGTGATGCAGATAGCTGTGGGAGGTGGAAATGTGCTGTGAGAAAGAGAAAAAAAGAAGCTTCTTGCTCCTGTACTGTTACTTCTTAGATGGATTCCGCGAAGCAGAGGCTGGAGGGAGGAACTTCGGATGACTTGTGTAGGATTGCCAAACTTCAGCTAAGCACTTAAAATGTTCAGAAGATCCAAATTAAATTAGATGATAAAAAGGATGTCAGAAACACTTGAGTTGGAAAAACAATGTCACTGCGCGTCTGGGTTGTTCGAGGTAGTGGCGACTTCTGATTGGTTGACGAGATCTGAACTCAAGAGATGGGCGGCGAAGGGGCGGAGGAATTTGTCTTCAGCCAAGATTTCGTAAGTAAGAATATCCGTGAAATTAGTGGGATTCTCGTTGATAATATTATTTAAAAAGTTGTTGTTTAGTCCTGAATAGTATCCATTTTCAAGTCGGATTGCAGGGTCTTATTTCGAACATAGTAAGGAGCTTTTGTGATGATTCTTAGCAACTTATTTTGAAGCACTTGGAGTTTGCTAATCTCGTTTGCTCTGTAGTTTGCCCAGGCTGGGGAAACATACGTGAGAATGGGTCGGATTACAGCCTCATAAATCCCCTTTTTCAGTCTGAGGAAGAAGTTCTCATTCTTTAGAAGAGGGAAATGCCTGAAAATGATCCTGTTGCAACTCTCTGGGTTACAACGTGCAGGTTCAAAAGAAATAATCACAGCAGGGATTACTTTAAATCAAAATTTTTAATACAGATATCTCATTACTAGCGAAACGTTACACTACTCTCTTACATAACAATTTCTCCGTCTCTTTTACAGTTAAAGAAAAAGTAATAATAAAAATAGTCCTATCCCGAGAGGCACTCCTGTTGGCGCCGCCCGGCTGTTGCGTAATCTGTCCTAATGAAGCTGTCTCCTACATACTCCCCCTCTTTGAGTCGACTTCAGTCTGACTCAAAGACATACAGTACCTGGTTGAAGAGATCCAATTTATTAGGCACCTTGATGACACGTCCAAATCTTGACACTTTACGTAGAACATTAGTAGAGTCATTCAAAGAGTCATTATGATCAGAAAGTTCATCACTAGAAAAAGAAGAAAAAGGATTAGTAAAAGAATTATTCTGCAAAGTATCAGTTGGGGTGTCCGTTAATTGCACTTCCAAAGGAAAGACCCGCTGAATGGGACGTAGCAGAACACCAGCTTGAGTTTTCAATTCCACAGTTCTCACCTTGCCATCTTTTCCGGGAATCAGTCGAACGACCCTTGCTAAAGGCCAATGCATCCGTTTTTTGACGTCATCTCCGATTAGGACAATTTCACCCAGCCGCAGCTCTGATGATGGACCTTTCTGAATTTTATTCTGGACGAGAAGGCCTAAATATTCCTTCCTAAATCTATGTCTTAAATCATTAAATAGTTTTTGGCGATGTCTAACCCTCCTTCGAAGATTTTTTGAATCGCAGAAATCAACATCGGGAACACCTGAGTTGCGATTCTCGATGAGAAACATAGCTGGGGAAAGTGGGACTAAATCATCTGAATTTTCGGACAGATAGGTAAGAGGTCTAGAGTTAATTATTGACTCACAGTCGCACAATACTGTTTGCAACTCCTCGGTTGTAAGAACTGCGTTACCGAGTGTCCTTCTCAACAGTTCCTTTACCATACGAACTAACCTCTCCCACCAGCCGCCCCACCAAGCAGCTGTGGGGGGATTAAATTTCCATATTATGCGTTCTGTAGCCGTTTGCCTCAAAATTTTTTCCCAATCGATGTTACTTAGTTCTCTTTGCGCTCCTCGAAAATTAGTTCCGTTGTCGGAATAAATTATTCTCGGTCTCCCCCTTCTGGCTACGAATCGTCTCAAAGACATCAAGAAGGTGTCGGTAGACAGTGATGAAGTCAATTCCAGATGAATCGCTCTATATATTGCGCACGTAAACAAAACAATCCAAACTTTTTCACCTCCCTTCACGTACAAGGGTCCTGCCAAATCAACTCCAACCACCTCGAACACTGCAGCGTCATTGACACGATCGCCCGGCAGGGGCACCGATTCGCAACCAGGAGACTTGGCCTTATATCGATGGCATCTTACACAATTTTTTACGACTTTCCTGACTGCTCTTCTGCCCCTCACTATCCAAAATCGTTCCCTTATTATTCCGAGGAGTATTTGGGTACCAGCGTGACAATTTTGCAAATGATAATATTCGATCAGGCGCTGTGTGAAAATGCACTGGCCTGGTAAAATAATTGGACAAATAAATTCAGGGTTGTCTGATCGCTCTGTAATACGGGTTTTCACCCTTTTTATACCCTCTCCGTCTGAAATGAAACTCATATTAGGAACAGAGTCCGCGGAGGGAAAATACCTACTTTGTACAATTTTTACGAGAGTTTTTTCTGCCTGTTCCATTTCATGAACGGTTAAATCTCCAGTCTCACGAAATGCACGCTTACTTCTTGCATTTTTTACAAACCGCAATACCCATGAGACTAGTCGAATGATGGATTGATAATTTGAAAACCTAGTAGCATACCAAGGTATTTCCTCTTCAATTGAATTAAGATTGCATAACCTGACTTTTCTTTTTTCTCGCTCTACCTCAGAGGTCTCGTAAGCCAGGCGGTCTGGGGGCCAATTTTGAAGAGGTTCCAGGAGCCAGGACGGGCCTTCCCACCAAAGAGAATCGGAAAATGAACGAGGGGAACTGCCTCTTGAGAGTAAATCTGCGGGGTTTAAATCACCTGGTACATGGCGCCAAAACTGAGAAGGAATCAGACTATTTATTTCATTTATTCTATTTGCTACGAAAACTGACCAATCACCACGGTTCTTAATCCACCAGAGTGCTACCATAGAGTCACTCCATGCAATAATTTTCAAAACAGGCAAATCCAAGGCGGCGTATATTGAGTGAACCAATCTCGCACCAATACAACAAGCCATTAATTCCAAACGGGGAATTGTCAAAGTTTTTAACGGTGCTACCCTGGATTTGGCTCTGATCAACCGAATGTTGACTCCCACAGGCGTTACAGTTCGAATGTAGACACATGCACCATAGGAGCTCTTACATGCATCAACGAACAGATGCAACTCTGAAGTCTCATTTATTTCTACATAGCGTGGAATACTAATTTTCTCAAGATATTTAATTTCATCCCGCCATTTCTGAAAAGTTTTTTGAATATTGTCGGGCAAGGGATCGTCCCATTTTAATTTCATAGTCCAAGCCTCCTGTAATAATAATTTTGGTAATAAGGTGGTTGGACTCAAAAAACCCTGAGGATCAAAAATTTTATGTACTATAGCCAAAATATTACGTTTACTTATCTCATTGTCCATTGAGTAATTAAAATTACATTTCAATGTATCTTTGTCCAAATCCCATAAGATTCCAAGAAGCGAAGTTACACCTGAACTACGAGAGATAAAATTACCCGGAACATTACTTTCCCAACCCCGTAGATTAAAACATCCTCGAGCCATTACTTCTGTCGCCTTAACTATAAAATTTTCTTGCTGTTTGATATCTTGAACCCCAGTGACGCAATTATCGACATAAAACGAATGCTTTAATTTTTGGGTCACATCGTCAAACTCGGCAGGTGAATTATCCAAGAGATGCTCTATCGATGCTGAGAGTTGGAACGGAGATGAACAAACACCGAACACCACTCTACAGTGTCTGTAAATCATAGGTTCTTCAAGACCTGGAAGAAAAAACCTCAAAAAATCTCTGTGTTCTGGTATAATACTCAGCTGAAGGAACGCTTTTTCAATGTCCGATGATAAACCAATTGCATACAATCTAAACCTGTCAATTATATCAGGTATAAGTCCAATTAAGTTTGGGCCTGTGTTTAAACAATCATTTAAAGACGGCTGATTTTTCTCTCTGGCCGAAGCATCGAACACCGGCCTTACTTTCATTGTCTGGCTAGAAAGTTTTATGACAGGTCTATGGGGCAAATAATAACCCAAATTGTCAATCTCAGTTTCAGGCACCTTTTCTATTATTTTTAAATCTTCCCATTGCTTAAAAACTACCTTATAGTCATTTAATTGGTTTTTCTCTTTAATTTGCTGGCACATTCGGTGGTGCCTTCTAAAGGTCATAGACTTGTTATTAGGTAACAGGATTTCAGATTTAAAAGGTAGTGGCAATTCATATCGTCCATTTGGAAGAACATTTAAATTCTCTTTGAATTGCTTAAGGGTGTCACAGTGAGCAAGCTTACGTTTAACATCTTCTGTTGGATCTGTTATGCCAATGGCATCTAATTTCCAGAGTTCGGTTACACCAAAATTAGCACAGTGCAACGAAACTGCATTGCTGCATAAATTATTTTCTAGCAATGCTGGAATAGTGACTAAGTTATTTACTTTGCCAATCACAGTGTATCCGAATTTAGTCTCCACTACAGTTACACCCGAGTTCAGTTTCAGAGAGCTGCCAGTAATAATGTCCCCTATGGCATCTGCTCCTAAAAGCAATTCAATGTCATATTCTGTAGCTTGCAAATCAGACAAGGTAATATTTCTTTCTTTTAATTCTTTTAAGGTATTGTGATCAACTACTTTTGGAACAGATCCACATATTTTGTTCTGAGAAAGTACTTCAAAATTACGGCCATATGTACTTTCCAGATTTCTTAAATTAACATCAAACACTAAATGGGAATGAGGACTAGTCTCTCTCCCCCCAAACAAACCGTGTATAATGGTTTGTTTCGATTTGGGACGCAGTTGCAGAAACGTAATGACTCTGTCTGAAAGATAAGACTTTTGTGAACCACTGTCCAAAATCGTACGAACTTTAAGCTGTTTACCCTCAAATACAATTTTCAAAACAAGCGTTTGCAGATAGACATTTTCGTTAACAGTTGACTGATTAGACAACACATTACTTGAAATAACAGTACTTTCAGTGTCAATTGACTTTACAGGTTCTTTAGTAGAGCACATAATGGTATAGTGAAATTTATCACAACTTAAACATTTTACTTTACTTCTGCATGCCCGCGAACTATGTCCAACGCGTAGGCAGCGAAAACAAGCGTGCTTTTGAGCCAAAAGTTTTCGTTTATCCTCCAAAGACATTTTTCTAGCAGAAAAACATTCGGCAGAATGATGGGATTTCTCACAAAAAATACAACGTAAATTTCTCCTACCTGTATTATCTTGAACATTTACCAGAGCAGCAGCTGTAGAGCAATCCGGATCATCAGAATGTGGACGCGAATGTACAGAACGCGAAGCTCCCAGCCCGGTACGAGCGAGCTTAATCATCTCCTCACTTTGCACTTCGTTGCGAAGAAAGGATAAAAGTTTATCCAGGGAACGCGCACTATCTTGGTGTGGCGTATTATCTTCCATCGAACGACTTCTTTCCCATGCACGAAGAACAGTCTCTGGTAAGCAGGATTCAACAAGTGGCTCTAAAAATTCAGCAAATTTTTCTTTAGTTCTACCCAGACTTTCGAGTGCCATGAGTTTGCTCTCAAGTAAATCATAAAGTTCTGCTAAATCTCCTTTAATTCGACCAGCAGCATTCTTCATTACTATTGAAAGTAGATCCCGTACATAAATCTGAACCAAAAGTTCATCTCTGCCGAAGCGTTCCTTAAGTTGCGCAATCACCTTTGGATAATTTTCTTTAGTTGGTGGAAAACTTGTTACCAATCTTGCTGCTTTAGAATCTGCTACCACACACTGTAACAGATATTGAAATTTATCTTCATCCACAATAGCATTATCTTTATGAATTTTTTCAAACTGGGACCAAAAGGCAAGAAAGTCTTTCGGATCTCCGCTAAATTTTCTCAATTCTAGCTTCGGAAGCTTGAATTTCCTTTTTTGTTCACTGGCTGTTTCTTCCGTAGAGGAATCTGTTTTCTCTGCATTTTCCAATAGCGAACAAACTAAGCAGAATTTATCTCGGTATTCCTCCGCTTCAGAAAAATCTTTGGAATATTCTTCTTGAAGGGTATCATCGCTTAGCAGCAAATTCGAAACTTCTTCTTGAGTTGTTTCTAAACGTGCGAATTTTTTTATCGAATTAGCAATGTACTGACTTCGTCACTTTGTAAGGTTTCAGTTTCGATCTTCTGAGTAATAGCGTTGCAGCAGACCGTGAATGCTGTTCGCAGCGACTTTCTTTTCGCTTTCAAAGCTTTGATATCCATATTTGAGCAGAAAATAAAAGTAGCGGACGCCAGAAATACTATGTTGCAACTCTCTGGGTTACAACGTGCAGGTTCAAAAGAAATAATCACAGCAGGGATTACTTTAAATCAAAATTTT
>KK120847.1:2559097-2604626 GCA_000611955.2 Stegodyphus mimosarum
AGAAAAAGTATAAAAATAGTCCTATCCCGAGAGGCACTCCTGTTGGCGCCGCCCGGCTGTTGCGTAATCTGTCCTAATGAAGCTGTCTCCTACAGATCCCGTGTGCATTTCCGCTTACTCTAAGCATATGATCCTTCCAATTGTAGCTCTCGTTTAGGGTAACTACCAGATAATTTGCTTTATCAACTCTAGATATGATTTTGCCAAAAGGTTTAACACCAGTTCTGATACATTCCCTCTGTCTGCGATTTCGAAGGAGTAGAATCTTGGATTTTTCTGGCTGAATACACGTTTTCCAGCGACTGCACCACTCCTCAATAGCAGAGATTTTGGCTTGAATTCTTGACAAAGCATAATCGGGGTTTAGAGACTTGGTGGCTAACGCTGTATCATCAGCGTAGCTGTACTAGACATTCAACCCTACAAGAATGACTTATTCTAATTTTTGCATGCCTAGCTCACTGAATCCACCAGTCAGTATTAGTTAATATCACGAACATGGAGGTGAGCTATATATACTTTATATATAACTTTAAAATATGAAATCATACTATTAGCATAGAAAATACTGAGTCTGCGATTATGCCCACAACATAAAACTAATGCTGATAATATTTAGCCTTTTCACACAGCATATCACTTTTAACTCGGAACTGTCTATTGCGAAGTACAATGGTCAGTCTTATATAACGTTTATTCTGTAACGCGTATATTTTCTTCGCGTTGTCTAAACAGTTATTTTGCACATACTATAAAATATTTGTGTGAATTATTATTTTGATACTTGCATATATTCTCTTAAAAGTTTCGATATATCTGGCACAATAAGTGATTTTATGAAACTGCTGTAAATAATCCTATAATTTATGCAGTGCAGCTTTTACACTTATGATATACTGTTCGTTTTTAGCAACACGGGATTCCAATGTATGTCCTACAAGGGCCTTGTATGCTCTTGCTTAAGATTAAAATGCAAAATAACAACACTTCTTGTTGTTTGTGGAAAAATTACACTCATGTCCATAAATTAAGGATAATTCAGAATCACGTGGAAATCGAACTCTAACGGAAAAATTTCATCTGTAGGATAATCGCACACGTCTTCAATAATAATGTGTAAATTAAAAGAAGCCATCAGGTGACGCAGATAGTAATTCACAATGACGAAAGTATATATAAGGATTGGTAGCAAAGAAGTAAAATTGTTCACAAGCGTTCTGTAAGCCGCTCAGTACTACAACTGAATAGTTATGGCACAGAGAACGTACGTAGAGGATTTTTTACCTTGTAGAATTATCGGTCGTCTGGAATGTGGGCGTACTCAGATCGAAGCATCCGAGGAACTTCGAATAGCCCAAAGTGTCATCTCTAGACTTTGACAACGAGTCCAAAGTGATAGAAATGTCAGTAGACATTACAGTTCAGGTCGCCTCAAGACACAACGCCGAATGACGACCGGTATTTGGCAGCAACTGCCAAAGAAAGCAGAAGGAGCATAGCATTAGACCTGTCTCATCAGCTGTTTTCAGCCACAGGTACGACAGTTTTAAGGCAAACCGTGTACAGACGTTTGGTACAGATTAGTCTATATGCTCGTAGGCCTGTCATATGTGTACGCTCACGGAACTCACTGTCACCAGCGGTTAGCCTGGAGTAGATAACATGCAATGTGGGCATCGTCACACCGGGCGTGTGTGACGTATTCCGACGAGTACAGGTTTAGCTTGCAGTCTAATCCATGTCGGACTTTAATAATGAGAACTTTAGGTACTCGCTACCACCAAGACAACGTCATTGAACGACACCGTTACGGTGGTGGAGGATTGCTCGTTTGTGGTGGAATTATACTGGACTCCAGAACAGATCTGCATGTTCAGATTGGAACCATGACAGGCCAAATTTATTGGGACTTCATTCTGGAACAACATGTGCGTTTGCTTAGTGATACCCATGGGCACAGAATTTGTGTTTATGGATGACAATGCCCGTTCTTGCCTTGCAAACATTGTAAAGGAATGCTCTCAATCTGAGGATATCACCCGTATGGAATTGGCCAGCATTCTCACTTTGAATCGAATAGAACATGTGTGGGACATTCTTGGCCAACGAATTGCAGCCCGTCAAGCACCTCTTACATGTGTACCGGAACTTCGGAGAACATTGCTTGCTAAGTGGAGTAATCTTCCCCAAGATCAGCTCGATAATTTGATACTCATCAGGCTTAGGCATTATATTGACTGTATTTCATCGTCTTGGGGACATACAATATATTAACCATCATACTAATCATGTAATGTTAAGTTTTGTAAGGGAGATATTTTTGCAACTGCTCCTGGGAGCAAAAATCATAGTTTTTAAGAATGATATTATACATACTACATCTTTTTTCTTTATCTTTTGTTTAATAAATGGGCTTTATGAATAAGTCACGTCTGTTTTCTTTCTGAACTTTTATTTGCCGGAGCTGTCATTATCCTTAATTTATGGACATGAGTGTAAAATCAACGCGGAACATTGTAAACTGTTTCTCATTCTGAACAGAAAATTTAAGCATAATGTAAACCAGCAGCTCACTTTGTGTCGCATTTAAGAGCCATTGGTGAAGAAACTTGACTATAGATATATCTTTTGCCTCGAATATACTTACCGAAGACTTGTAGAAAATGCTTATACTATAGCTTTCAAATTAGGCCTCCTCATTGGAGAAAATTCCTCTCTGGACCTTCTACGTAAGAAATTCATATATGTTTCGATTTTCAGGCCCATCATTACGTACGCCTTCTTAACAGTCTTTTCAAAATAAATTCTTTCGGAGGACCACGAATGCCCCTTATTAAAAATAAGGCTTTACATAACAACTGTGAGTTTCAGGAGTTCAATGATTATCTCAATCTTATTAATGCAAATCTCTTTTACCAACTGCCCTATTGTCAGCTATCCCGAGAGCTTTCATTATATGATTCTTGAAGATGACACCTCCCTGAAACCGTACCTATCCAACATCCTTAGGAAGACAGATTTTATTCCTAAATAACCTGTTATTCACATCCATACTGCACTTACTTATTCTGGCACTTCATTTAACCGTGATCTTCGAGAGTAATTATGTTACACGTGGCAAGGTGCCTATTGTTTTCATTTCTTTGATTCTGCTGAGAAGAATGTGCAGTTATCATATAATGGGATCAGTTAGGATTTATTCTCTACACACATTTATGACATCATGACTCAAGATAACGGCTGGATGATTCTCAAAGGCTGGATGATTCTTCGATGCTGTTTATGCAGACAATCTATTACAGATGTCGCTATTTCCTTTAATATTCCTAATTATGCAATTTCTCGTCTTTGAAAATAATTTCAAACTAGTGAGTCATTTGTCAGATAGATTCTATTTTTTGCAGATCTTTTCACAGTCTCTAAAAGTTACCATACCTTCTGATAATATGTACATAGCTTAATTAGCTAAGCACAATCAACGGGCAACAATTCTAGGAGCATTCAAAGAATGCAGGCCCGGTTATTGCAAGTTTATGGGCCCATTATGCGTTAAAAACGTAGAAGCACGGCTGAAATAGAATCAACAGCATGCAATCTAAAAAGCAGCTAAAGGGTCCTAGATACTGTGCAAGGATAAATTAAAATTTGAGCTAGAATCTGTTAATAACCTGATGAAAAAAAAGAGACAAGCTTAGTAGTATAATTGAATGCACTGAACCACAGCTTCAGTGCTAGCAGTGTAACGAAGCTGGATTTTCTTTGGCTGAGGCACTGACTTTCATGTTTTTACAAGAGTAACTGTGATGGCTCAAAAGTTACGGAATCAAGTTCATCCCGCATTTACCTCGACATAGGATTGCTTGCATGTAGTGGAAACTATATCATATCGAACTCAACTCCACCGAAAAAACTTAAAAATGCCTTTGGACTAGCAGATCCTAGTACGCTTCACATCTACATTCCAAATCTGGTTCCTAACCTCAAGAACAAGACCAGTGTTCTCGCCTTATCAGAATGGCAAGAGAATTCGGACAACACGGATGTAGGTCAAGAAAACTATAAATGTTTTCCGAACGTTGCCACCGAAATCGAGACTAACTGCAGCTCTGCTACATAGCTATACACATGTCATTGTCCCACACCTGCATAACTGGACAGATTTATCAAAAGAGAAACGGATATGTGCTGCTGTGGTATTAAGGATGCCCTACGCCATTACCTACAGGACATATGACGACAAATCTACATCCGTCAAAAGCATAAGAGACAAATAATGAAACAAAATGATATAAATTGCTCTCATGCAAGCATGGAGCTACATATAGAGCGATACAGATAATTAGATACATAAATAATAATCTGATGAGTTGTAACCTTTCAAGATCGAAAGAAAAGTAAACATTAATAACTGTAAAGAGTGTAAACACCAATTCTGTAATAACTCTAATACATTTTAATAACTCCAACACCTAATATTATAATTTCGAGTTCTGTTCAAAATTCATATGTATAGCTTCAATTTTGTCTTACAGGACTACAACTGTTCAAACATCAATGCAAATATCCGTAAAATTCTGTTTTCAAGCCTTGTAAAACTCCAGTGTCTATAGATTCCAGTTCCATATAATGTGCGCGAAACTGCATCTAGAAAATTCTACTGATACACAGAAAGAAAAGCCCGATTCTCTTGTCTTCCAACCCTGCCCTTTCGGCTCTAGTTGGCTAAGCAGTAAATAACTTCCCACTGGCTGAATATATGATTTGAAAGAAAAGCAAGCGAGCCGTACAATCAGCTGTCCCTCCTCCAAAAAAAGGACGTCTTTGAACATACTGTCTGTATCTACGTACCTTCTTCGTAGCTGTAATTTATCTCATTAGAGGCATGCAAATTATTGCCCTCTGGTGTACTTGACCACTTTATTGAAAATACGAAGATGCGTGGCTGCAGAACTTGTACAAACGTAGGTGGTCACATTTTTTATTGAGATAAGTTTCTTTTTAATTTACAAAATATGTCGTGTATACAAGGTGGTCATAAAAAAAACTTTGCTAACATCTGCACTTCTAGCGTCCGTTCCTGTTAACGATCGAGATGATATTGCAAATATAGTTATTCGGAGGTACGCGCTCGAGATTCTGTGAATGGCAACACACGGACGCTCACGGTTACGGTTATAGTTACATTAACCCGAAAATGTCGAATGGCAACGCCAACTTTTTCCGGTCGCAGAATGTTCAGCTCGTTCGAAAACCCTCAATAGCGTTGAAACGGTAACGATATGTCCAAAAACGAACGTGTTATGCATACACAAAAACAGTTTTGAAAACCGGCCAACGAAACACAATCTGGGAGCACACAGAAAATCTGCACATAACAGAGGCAAGATACCAATTACAAAACTCGTAAAAAGCCGATAAAATACCAGGCGGGTACGCGAAGTCGTCATTCAGGAACTTGCACATGGCGACGAAATTACTATTCCTGGGAAAGTTCGTGGCGTATTGATAAAACTGCATTAGCAAAATGGGATGAACGCTACTACCGCAATTTCATGCCATTATCTTTTCCGTGACCTCCGCGATCCCCCGATCTGTCGCCTATGGATTTCTGGTTTTGGGGATATCTCAAATCCAGAGTTTACCTGTGCAGTCCGCAAACTTTGTCGGATTTAAAGGATTCTATACAGCGTGAGATTGCAAACATCCCTCATGCCATGTTGCGTTCAGCGATATTGTCCATCGTCTCCCGATGCAATGCATACTTGTCTGTGATGGCACCCATGTGGGAAATGTTTGATCTAAATAAAGGTACTCTTTTGTCTGATATGTGTTGTCATCAGTGATAGGTGTCTTGTCTCTGCCATATGCAAATTTTCTGAGTGCGCCCAGATTGTGTTTCGTTGGTCGGTTTTCAGAACTCTTTTTTGGGTATGCATAACACGCCAGTTTTTGGACATATCGGTACCGTTTCAACGCTATTCAGGGTTTTCGCATGCGCTGAACCTTCTGCGACCAGAAAAAGTTGGCGTTGCCATTCGACATTTTCGAGTTTCTACAATTATAACTGCAACCGTGAGCGCCCCTGTGTTGCCATTCACATAATCTCGAGCGAATACCTCAATAACTATATTTGCAATCTCATCTCGATCGGTTAACCGCAACGGACGCTAGAAGTGCAGATATTTGCAAAGTTTCTTTATGATCATTCTATATATAAATATACCAGTTTTGTATATTACATGAGTAGATCCAAAAAAAACTTTACAAGCATCAGCATTTGAGAAGTAATTATTGTGGAGGGAATACTTTAACTCCGGTGTGTAGGCAGATGGCACTAGTTCTCTAGCAGCGATTGTGCAGGCGGGTAGAGTAATTTTGGGAATGCGTAGAATCAACAGCATGCAATCTAAAAAGCAGCTTAAGGGTCCTAGATACTGTGCAAGGATGAATTAAAATTTGCTCTAGAATCTGTTAATAACCTGATGAAAAAAAAAGAACATGAGACAAGCTTAGTGATATCATTGAATGCACTGAACAACGGCTTCAGTGCTAGCAGTGTAACGGTGGAAGCTGGATTTTCTTTGGCTGAGGCACTGACCTGCATGTTTTAAAAGAGTAACTGTGATGGCGAATAAACGGTCAGAGCGAATAAAACGGCAAAGTGCTGAAATGGTTTAGAAAAGTGGTCTCGCTTGGAGGTGAGAGCAGTGATTCGTTGTCCAGATCGAGTATCTGGAGGGTGGCCTTACCGTTACCGCCGATCGTTTTTGTGCCACTTAAACAAGGTTACGTGAAGCCATCCGACGAAAGTGCCCTGGCGTGTTGTCATGGTGTCATCCTTCCTGCAGGGTAATCAATCCCTGGCCCCATACTGCTCGCAAAACTCAAGAATTGCAGCAAAAGTGGGAAATCCGCAGTCACCCCCTATACAGCCTAGTGGCCATTTTCTTTTGCCGAAATTGAAGGAACTGTTATCTGGAATGAGATTCTCTTCCGACAGTAACTTCAGACAGTAACAGCCACTGAGAAGTGGTTCAGGGACGTGATTTCTACAAAGCCGCGTTAAAACAATGGTCCTGATTTCAGATAAATGACTAAATAGATTCCATTATTATGTGGGAAAATGATAGGCAAATATGCCTCTGAATTCCCTTTTGTATTTTCTGTCTATTGTTAATAAATAATGTTTTACTACCCTTGTAACTTTCTTTTTGGATATACGCTCGTATAATTTCTTAAACGTGGATGTATATAACCCATTTCCAGATTCCATTATTATGTGGGAAAATAGCAGGCAAATATGACTCTCAATTCCTTTTTTTATTTTCTCTCTATTGTTAATAAATATTTCTATTACCCTTGTAAATTTCTTTTTGGATCGACGTTCGTATATCTTAAACGTGGATATATATATAACCCATTTGCTTCATAAATAAATAAGCTAACCGCCTTCATGACAAATTTTGAATCAATCGAAGCATACATTCTCCAGTCATGTTGAATTTATTGTCATACATTTATCTTTTGCATTCATTAGCAAGACGAACCATTATTATAAATTTATTAGCTTTGGATTCCACATCCTCATATGTTGGAGGATCCAAATTAGACTTAATTTAATGAGAAATAATTTTATAAGAATGCATGTAGAGAAAAGCAATATATAAACAGATAGAAGCGGTGTCATTTAGCAAAGGATAAACACTATGACAAGGAATTTGTTGCATTAGTAGTGCTGCCATCTAGCGATTGTCGTAGAAAGTGATTAGAACACACGCCTGATATTAAAAAGAGAGTTATGACATTTAAAAGCAGAATTATTCATCACAACTTCTCTACAAAATTATGTTCTATAAAAATTCGAGTATTATATAAGGCATTTCCTTCACATCTGTCTTCTCATATTACTATCTCTCCTTCGCAAACTAAAAAGTTTTCGTTTTCTGTAAAAGACTGTGTAAATAAATATTTCTTATATTTATTTTTCGAGTGAAATGCAGTTAGAGACGTTCATTCTTTAGATTTCTTGTTTTTCACGTCACTTTACCTGAAGTTACCACAGAAATAGTAGCACACGTAATCTCACAGTTTGTTAATTTTGAATATCAAAGGATTTAATTAAGAATTTGTGCAAAGCACAATGGAACAAGTAAAGTTTTCAAATACACGGCATTACCTTGTTAAAGCAGAAGCAAGCTATACCATAAGCATTTCCAATGATTAATGCCATGTGTTAATTTAAAAAAACATTTCAAACATATCACAGTGGACAAATTTTGAGTGAGAGAGGCCAAATGAATTTCAAGCAGAGTCGAACTGAAAGAACAAATTCTTTGAAGAGAGTTAACTGATGATTTTATGAGAGGAAATTTTGCATTCAAATAATGCCCGCTTCTTCCTACACCCTTCTTTGCACAACATACTTGTGCACAAAGTAATGTTGTAAAGTTTAAGTAAGCAGTCCTCTGGGGTCCAGGCACGAATCCATTATCCATTTTACATTAATTTCTATGGGAGGGGGATTGTTTCGGTTTACGCACATTTAGGTTGATGAACGGCCTTCAGGAAAGAATAAAGTTCATGAATCGAAGTTTCATTGCATTTATGTCCACAAAATTTCTGACCACTCTCAAAGATGACAACCTTAGGAAGGTGGATGACAGACACAATGGAGTTCACGGCATTTTTATCTGCAAATTATGCATTTGCAATTTTCATTAGCAAGACGAACCCTTCAATCTCATCATAATGAAAGTCTAATTTTGATTCCTTATCCTCATATGTTAGAGGATCCAAATTAAGACTTAATTTAATGAGAAATCATTTTACAAGAATGCACGCAGAGAAAAAAAATACTGCCTCGAACGTAGTCTTACAGTAAAATTTTATTAATTAAATCAAGACTACGTTCTTCAAATATAAGGAAAGCTCATATTCATCATAGGTTTGCAGGAAAAGGAAGAATGTATTTAAAGACGTTGCACTGCTGGATGTTATTGACTTTTTTACTCTGCTTTTGCAGTGCAGAAACTCAAATTACATTGTGTAAGTGTTATTGCTGCACAGTACACCTGCGTTATTCGTTCCTTACTATTGCGAATTGAATAAAATTAAATGAGCCTTACATCCAGCCATACTTTTCGGAAATGATTTTGTAGCAGGTTCTCTGCCTAAAAGGAAAAACTAGTGCGACTTTTTAAAAGCACCGATTTAATTTGCGTAAGTGATTTGAACATTTTTTCGCAAGTGTCTTTTGAAAATTTTGAAATATTAAAAGTCATTGTTCAAGACTTAGTAATATTTCTTTACTCTTTAAATAAACAATCCATAGTTATTACCACACTGTTATTACTTTTAAGTGTACTAGAGGATTACTATTCTAAGGTCTTAGCTTGGTTTATCTGCTTACAGGAAAACACGAAAAGGCTATCTGCCCAAGGGGAAGGATGCCTTCACACGCTTCGTGGAAAAGACTTTCTAAGCGAAACTGCATCATATACACGCGACACATGGAGAACACCACGAAAACGCCCATGCAACCAGTTCGTTCGCTTGAAATCGATTTCCAGGTCGGAACTACCAGTGTGTTCAAGCATCTTAGTAGTGTGTTTCGAGTTCAAACATGCACACATCAGTGATTACTGACACTCAATTTATTTAGGAATTTATGAGAAATTTCCTTTTCATAATGCTCCTGTAAACTTGAAATTCTAAGTTAACGTATATTATGGTAGAATTCCAAGGCACAAAGTATTAAAACTGGTTCTTGTTCCTGAAGATATAACTGCAACGAGTATTGATGTCTCTTCTAAAAGAATCAATTTACATCGAAATGTAAAAAGATGAAAACTATTCCAAGCAGAATTTTACAGAACAACTTCTTATTGACGAAGATTTAGATACAGTCGTATTTAACGAAAAATCTGAAATGGATTGGGACACTTTGTTAAAAAAAATTACCGAAAAGATAAAACTGTAATTTGCTTAAATATTGGAGATTAACAAACTAATCATGTTTCACAGAGTAAATCTTCCAAAGTAGAGCAAAATTTAACATCAGTTCATGAATGCGTAAATTTAACAAACAAACAGTTTCTTCCAAGAAAATTATATTTCTAGTCGATATAATGATGGTTTGGCTGAAAAACTACGTAGTATAGAGAAAGAAATTAAAATAACTTGATAGTAATTTTATTATGTTTTTTGCAATAACACAAATAAAGAGTACATCAGAAACTGAATTGTCGTTAAGACTACGTTAAAAATAAATTAATAGACAATTATGGTAGAAGTGTTGAAACTAAGCAAGTTCAAAAGTATAATTCAACTGCTTTAAAAGGCAAAAGCAAAGATAAATCAAAGTATAATGTTAA
Organism: Stegodyphus mimosarum; assembly: GCA_000611955.2. NCBI lineage: Eukaryota > Metazoa > Arthropoda > Arachnida > Araneae > Eresidae > Stegodyphus > Stegodyphus mimosarum. The sequence goes on from KK120847.1 coordinate 2,569,471, forward strand.
TAACCATGTAAGAATTCGGCGTTTTATTTAAAAGGCAAAGCCAATATAGGGTACATAAATATCGACAACAAACAAATTTAAAAAGAAAATTAAAAAATTCTCAGATCTGGTAATGGTACACAATACTGTAAAGTATTTAAGGAAACTTACTAAATTTCAGCTCCTTATTATCCAACATATGCGGAAAGCAAAGACTGTACTTTAAACAGAGATGACACTCATTAACTCAATTAAAATTTTGGGGATGAAACAACAGATACTGCGCTATATTCTGCAAAAGAGGTAACCAAGTAAAGATGACAATCCAAATCTAACTCACTTCCCCTTCCAGTATTTGTCAGTGACTACTTGCACATGAACAAATAAAAGATGTGGAAATCAGATAACAAAGCGCAAGAAGGAATATTCATAGGTAATGGATACGTGAAAGGGAAATAGTAGTTTAAATTTTCCGAATGTTAAAATTTTCCGAAAACGTACTTATCTGAAAAACATGTGCAAAACAGTATACTGAAGATTTACAATTCATTCATTTCGTTATATCGCAGAATGATGAAGAAAGTAACGAAAAACATCTCTTGGAGATGCTGTGATAGCAGATTCAAAAACACATGAAGAATTAATTAAACGTAAAGAAGAAACTGTAGAAAGATGAGTTTCTAGTAGAGCAACTAAAGGTGCTCCACCGGCGAGATTCTAATACAAAGCAGAAAACAAGGCATCAACATTAACGAGGAGTAGCTTGGATAAAGACAACGGAAGAAGAAATACTCTTTAAATGAGAAACATCAACTCAGATTTTCCATCAGGAAAACATACAGTAGACAGCCAATGGGTACTTTAAACCAAATATGATAAAACTGGTAAGAAAAAATACAAAGCAAACAGTTGCCAAAGATTTTACTCTGAAATACATCACAATTGTTTCCTTAGCACTGGCTGTGTAACAACACAAACACGACTCAACTAGACGTTAAAACAGCATTTTTGCATGTCAAATTAAATGAAGAAATAAATATACGTGGAACAAGTAGAAAGATACATAGTTTTGAAAGAAAGAGATAAAAATTGTAAATTGAAGAAATAGAGGTCTGAGGTACAGCTAGATGCTGTACTTCAGAAACTGAAAATACATTCAAAGAACTTTGGGTTAAACCAAAACAAGGCAGATCCGTCGATTTTCATAAAAAAGAATCGTGATAAAAGAATAAATGTAATTGTGTATGCTGATGATATTTTAAAAAGTGCTCAAGCAGCATTCATTCTTCAGGTAACCAATGATTCAAAGAAACACAATCAAATATTTGGGTGAAGCTAATACTTGGACACAAATACACCTGGACACAAATTGAAAATAACACAGAAATGTACATCAACAATTGCATTTCACGGTTTTCAAGAGAACAAATGAGTGTCTCTCTATCCTCAGCAGAAGCTGAAAATGATTATTCTACCTGAAACTCTACCAAATTTTTGATGATGATCAATCAACAAAAAACTTGTTGAACCTGAAAAGTACAGTTCGTGCATAAAATGCATCGACATGAAATCATCAAATATGCGACTTGCATAGGAAAAACATGAATTAACCTTTCTTATGTGTCAGCAGAACATATGGTTGCACATACAACTAAATTAATTCATAAGCCAAAACTTCAATTTTGCAGGTATCAGTTACAACTGTTCGATTTTCATTTGCAAAAGGGAGGCTTAATGAATCCCGAGAGATGTTTTAGCAAGATTAAATTAACTATGAGCCTCAGTCATCAATCCACAATTTTAGGAAATGATCCTGTAGTCGTAGAGCTAAAAAGTGAAACTGGTGGTTGTTTTTTAAGCACTGAATCAGTTTATGTCTTTTGAACATTTTTAATTATTATAATTCACTAAATATTTGTGAAGTTTTCAATTTCAAACTGAGTAGCATTTCTTTCTTCTTTAATAAAGTATTTATGTGCATTATATTTTTACGAATTTTATGTTTAGTTAAATATTTTTAGCAGAATTATAATTAAAATCATTACATTTCCCCATGCAACCCAATGCGAAACAAATTCCGAGAGAAAGCTATGATAGAAAAGTAAATACACAAGAGCATGTGCATTTAACATTTAATAAATAGGTTTGAAATTGAATAAATGCACTCGACCACTATGCTAGCTGTAACGCGATTTCATTCTTTTATTGCTTTCTAGAAATCTCGAGAAACAGAAAATGCTAGAACTATCTCGCGTGACCAGTTGAGAACTATTTAAAGCTGGAGAGAGCTCGATTGTTTAGTTATTGTTATTGCGATTTATTTAGTTCCGTATGAACTGAGATATCTGAATTAGCTTTCTTTTCTGATAATGCTTTGCATTGCATTTATTAGTTTGTATAAACTACTTATTATGCTGTGCGATATTGTGAAAACATCAGCATTCTGATATAGTTCTTTTGATAAAAATAAATTTCATTAACCTATTATCAGACTTGTGCATTCAATCTGTTATGAACCCGTACGCTCACAACAACATCTTTACTTAAAAAAACGCCTTAGTAAAGTAACTGTTATTAACAGTTACCATTAAGGAACTTAATTCCTTTACACTATTGCAACTACTTGAGAGAGTTATAACTGTAGTAGGTGGGAACAATATGGAACATCCTCTGTCATTCATAATACTTGACTCATTGTATTTTTAAAAGTTCATTCTGGGACCAATTCTCTCTGAAGTTCTACTTCTTCATTAAAAAAATTGACTATATGAACCACTTTTATGTCACTCTAGAACTCACAAAGCAATGCCATTTTTTCCATAGTTCACTTTTTACTGCGATTTTCATCACCTTTGCTAAAAATAAGGAATTTACTGCAATATAACAATATTTTCAACTCTCCGTCAAATACATAGCATCCTCATCTATATAACTGAAATCGATCCAAGTTTTATTTTTTTTTCTTAATTTTAGCCTTTATTGGAATGATGTGTGTGTGTATTAAAAATAAATGACTAATGAAGAATCCTTGTTCTATCCATGAATGCATTTGCATTATCAATAAACTGACATGCAGAACCATACTTCATTGTAGAGCAGCAGAAAACTGTTTACCTAGGATTTTAAACCCCCTTTTTTATAAAAGCAGTTGGGAAAGAAATGATTGTTTTTATATGGTTTATAATATATGCTGTGTGATGTCACATGTTTAATATCCAAACTTTTACACCTTTCATATCACCAAATATCCGACTTCTTCTTCTTCTTTTTTTTTTTTTTTCCAAATACAGTGAGCTAACTCTCTCAAAGCAACTTAATAAATTGACAAGTATGTCAAAGAACATCTTGAAAAGAGATCTGAATTGTTCACTATGACTGCCTGACCTGGAATCCCAAGAAATACAGATTACACCACAAAAATGATCTCTTTTCAACTCCTCCTATACCTTAATACTGGTGCTATCATTTTTTTTTATAACAACAAAGTGAAAGGTAAGTTTACATTTGTTGAAATTGTTTAGATATAATAGAGAAAATAAAATGAAGAATAAAAGCATTTATTAACATACTCAACACAGATATAAAAAATAAGATATATATATCAATAACATGATAAGGAATAACGACAAAACGTATGGCACATTCAACTATATACATAAAAACACTACAAAGTGATATGAATTACACTTTTAAGTAACACTGATAACAGAGATTCAAAATTAATACAAAATGTTTTTTTTAAAAAATGAAACAAAAAGTGATTAGATGTTTTAGGAAACAAATGTTCAAATTGCACTTATAGACTTAAAGCACTTATAGCACTCGGACTACAAATTTCTTTGGTTTATATATGCACATTGATAAATGCAAAGTACATAAATTTGGCATAAAATTTAACAATAATAAGCTCAATATGCAAGAGGACTACTGTTACTTTTTCAATAAAGAGATATAACAATTATAATAATAAAGCATACATTTTAGTTTCTTGAAGTCTTATTTATGTTAGTGAACATATAAAACCACAAATACTGGAGACAATGGACATACCAAACATGACAGACATGGAAGTTAATTCCTAACCTCACGTACACACATATACAATGACAAAACATTTTAGAAGTCTATAGAAAATAAAAGTAAAACACATAGGAGTCAACAATCTTGTAAATTCTAATGGACAGGCCCAATAAACAACACTTAGTAAATAAAGCAATAACAATCAATATTTAATTTACATTTTCTCTTTGATGCACAAGAAGAAAATATTAATGATACTGTTGTTTCTAATAATTAATATGCTCAGAAAGTGACAACTTCCATCTTTGATGTACAAGAAGAAAATATTAATGATACTGTTGTTTCTAATAATGCTCACAAAGTGAGAACTTTCAATACACAAATCTAACATTAGCACCAAAATCAGCTAAAAATTATACTTAAATGATAACAAACAAAGTTCATACCACCATTAAAAAATGGTCTCCATTGCATTTAAAAAAATCTTTCTCTGCTTTTTGATTAAAGTATAATATATGATGACCCCCCTCCAAAAGGCATGTTCTCTCTTCCAGCTTTTATTTTCTACCAGCACCAGGAGCAGCATTAAAATCTCTTGGTTTCATCTTCAACATCTCTGTATCCTGCAACTCTATCAAAAAAAAAAGCATTCTTTTCTGAATTACATACAATATTATATATATATATATATATGATAATATATATATATATTAAATATATATATTTTAAAAATATATATATAAAAAAAATATATATATATTTAAAAAAGGGAGAATTAACACCTTTAGAATACCAAAATCACTATAAAAAATTCCATATACACTTTATAACAAAAAAATCGATGCACAAAGAAGGATGTGACCGAGTGCTTTGAAATTTCGTATGCATAAATGTTTCGACTACATACACAAATGATTAAAATTTGATGTCCAATGAATGAATAGTGCAATTCTCCAGCACATCAGAAATGCGCATCCAGCAGTTATATATAAAGAGCTGTTCTTAAACTGCTGTTAAAAATTTCTGTTGAATTGTGATCTAGGATTCCTTTCAATGACCGAATAAATGCCTTGCTGCAGGATTCAAGCTCATTGCAAGTAACTGTCAGAGTTTGAAAGAGTTTTATCAACAGACTGAAAGAGGAAGGTTGGGCAAATCGAAGAATTGCTTGGCATATGAGTCGAAGTGATGCGGAAATTAGAAGATACTGGCAAAGATGGTGAACAATGGCAGACAGTGTCATGATGCTAGCAGTCGACCTAGAGTCACAACAGATCAGAAGGACAGTGTGATTGTCAGATCAGCTGTCACAGCATCTCATTCATTGCTATCAACCATCAGTAGTGCGATACATGAGTGTCCACCATGACCATTCACAGACGGCTGATAAAGCGAAATCTACGCTCGTACTGACTGTTATGTCATCTGCCACTCATGCCTGCACACCGTTCAGCCAGATTACTGTGATACTTGGCTCGATCAGGTTGGAATGATGCTGACTGGGAATGTATATCTTTAGCGACGAATCCCGCTTCCAACTGTGTTATGACGATCTTCAAAGACCTGTCTGGAGATGCCGAGAGCAGTATGTCGAGCCTGCTTTCACTACTGCACACCACACAGGCCCTCAATCAGGTGTTATGGTCTAGGGTGCCATTTCCCTTGATAGCTGGACCCCTTTAGTTGTCATTGAGGCACACTTACAGCACAGTGATACGTCAACGACATTCTCAGACCTGTTTTGCTATCGTTCCTTTTGCAGTATCCTGGCCTTATTTTTCAGCAAGATAATGCCAGACCACATATAGCACATGTTGCTATGAACTGTCTACAGCTTGTCACAACACTTCCTTGGCTAGCCAGAACTCTCTCCCATCAAACATGTCTAGTATATGATGGGAAGGCGATTGCATTTACCAAGGAATGTTGATACCCAGCCCGACAATGGGAGCAAATTTGGCAAGAAATACTGCAGAAGATCATCTGGGAGTTTTATCAGTCTATGCCACGTCATGTAGCAGTTTGCATCCAGGCTAGAGGTGGGTCAACACTTTATTGAGTTCGCTACTTTTTAACAATGTAACTCTGAAATAAATCATTCAATTGTTCTGAAATTTTAATCATTTTCTATTCTGTATATAATCTTCTTATCCACCGGTTTTTGTCTTTATTGGACAACTCCTACTTGGTACGTCAATTTTTTGTTTGTTATAATGTGTATTACGGACCCTAGCATGGTAATGCCATCACATTTTCACGGAAATAATCAGCAAAAATGTCAGATTTGCAGGAACCTCAATTATTATTTAAATCATTTTATGTTTATTCGATAAATTCAAGGAAAATCAAAATTAAGCAGCTGCAGAAATTTCATCTGCTTTAACAATTTTTAGCAATCACCAGAAGTATTATTTCAAAGTTTTCAATTTAAATACTGCATGGCCAAGCATATCATTTTGTCTGTTCAGATGAAAATGTGACAACAATCATAAAAATATATATAAAGCATGTATCATAGAAAGCTACAGAAAAGTACCACTTAAAATTAACTGTCATAGGCTTACAAACAGCAGTCCCAAAGATGAAATAATTGTAGATACCATTCTTAAATGTGTTTACACTTAGAAAGGCACCCCCATCTATCACATGACCATACAATTCAGCCTTGTTTTGAAATGCTGTATTTCAGTATTCCTCCCCAGAAAATAAACAGTAACAGCGATAATATCTCAATCACAGGATGATAAGGTAGTTGCTGCAAGATCTCCAAATGAAACCTCAGAAGAATTACTGCTTCATGCGAAATGTAGCGGTATACTAGATCGGCCACACTAATTTGAAAAACAAGAGCAAATCCCTGATGCTACAGGAAACAGTTCCATGCAAAGCCCACTTGAAGACTTTCTGTATATCCAATATTTTTCACACACTTACTGAGCAATTTTATGTTTTGGGCACACTTTCCTGCATCTCAAATTTCTGACATCCCACTACTTGCCTGAATCAAAAATGCACAACTGTCCATATTCTACTATGTTTCATGTTGAATTTCTGTTCCAGAAAGCATATGATTGCTCTGCAATCCACTTCCATGCATTCATCTACCCATTCCTTAGGTTAATTGTCATATTTGATTGATCATTTTACATTTTACAAAACATTTTCATGACCTTTTATGACAGAGCACTAAGCTTATACATTTTTTAAACACAGTTTTACCATGTACAGTAAGATGTTAATCAGTTTGTTGCCTCTGGCTGATAAAACAGATTGTTTGCACATTGTTTGCTTTATGAAGAATTTCACAGCTGAAAAAAGCAACACAAGCACCTGTCATCCAACAGAAGGCAAATAAATACTACATAGTACTGAACACAGCTGTTTCTCACTACATAATATAACAAGCATGTTTCTCTTTTATAACATTCAGTAGGATAAAGACAACACATAACAACGGTTAATCTGTATCTTTATTTGGGAAAGGGAGGTTTTAAACATAATTGTCAACTTTCCATTTGAAAGAGCCTTAAAATTTATTTTTAAAAAATTTAACATTTCACTTTAAACTTATCTTTAACAATACTGTGAGAATTTCTCATTATAACTGCTTTTCAGAAATGGTAGCGCACACAACCTTTTCTCCTGCCTACATATGAATAAAAGATAGAAATAATTTAGGATATATTTTCTGCATATTTCTCCAAAATTTTATTTACTGCCAATTTACAATTCAGCTAAATTAAGCCATCGAGTTCATGACTGACAGATCTAAAATTCTTCCCGCACAAATGCATAAATGCAACAAAAACAAGACATTCTAATAAGTTTTTTTTTTCCTTTCCTTTTTTAATTTGAATTCTTTTCAATATTAAAAAACTTACATTTTAGTTCCAAGCAAGATGAAATGTAACTAAAAATGTCAATTTTTTCTTCTGAACATAACAAAAATATCATGCTATCTATAAATAAAAACATACTACCCTCAAATGCTGAAAATTGAGAAATCTTAAGAAATTTACCTCTGATTAAACAAATCAGTTTCATCCTGGCTTGAAATCCAATACCCAACCTTAAGAGATCTTCATCATTAAGCAACAGGAATGTCTTGTAGTCAATCTTAAAAATTGAAAAACAAAACAATATATATATATATAGAATAAAAAATAAAATAAAAATCATAATCACCATCATCATTACCCAGTATCCAACTTTATAGCAGATAATCATTAAGCTACAGAATGCCTAGTTCATTCTCAAAAATTAAAAAATAATAAATAAATAAATAAATACGCATTATTATTATTATTATTATTATTATTATTATTATTATTATTATTATTACGCACATATGAAATAGTCTCATCTTTCGAGACTTGGATCTAAAACGTTCAATTATTAAAATAACTGAAGAGGTGGAGGCTTCTGTTTTTTACACAGCAGACAAACTTCTATACAAATTTTGGTTATAGTATTTGAATAAGATGAAGCACATAACGGCTATATGCCACTGGATTTTCTAAAGGAAATCACCTTCATTCAAGTTGCAGATGAAGGAAAATAAATAAAGAAAGAAAGAAAAAAAAAAAGAAAGAAAGAAAGAAGAAAAATTATGCAACCTCTCATTCACCTGGGAGTGGACCCGGGTCAAAATCTCAGCATTTAGTGTCTTAACCACTTGGCCACTGGTTAGAATGACATCAGCTAATTTTAAAAGGTAGACTACACATTTTTAGCCAGTTTTTAGTTAGATTTTCAATCAGATTCATAATTTTATGACTTTTAATTTAAACTTTTTAATATTTAACAGGTAATTTCTTTCATTAGTTTATGATTTTATTTAATTTTCATGCTCAAATGAATGGACAATATAAAAAAGCTAAATTGTAGACAGCACCAAAACCCTGACTTTGAAATTCAGTGTGCTATGGTTATGTTGAAAATTAAAGAGGTCCTAGCCTTTTAAAGACCATTTGGAAAATCACTTATACATTTGAAATACCTTTCACAACGGCTATAAAACTAAACACAGGTCTTAAATTTATTAGCATTCTAACATGGTTGGAAAAATCTTAGTTCCAATATTACATGGATATATGACAAAAATAATACATTACTACTAAAAATATGTTTTACTATCACATACAGTGGACCAAAAAAAAACTGAGTTAGTTCAAACAGGTCATGTTTGCCAACAACCCACAAGCATGCCCATTATGTGTGGATATTTTCATACACCTTGGTTTATACAGCAAGTACAGAAGCTTTACTGTTAACGGAAGTAGGACAGAGAATCTCGCAGATCCACACTACTAAAGTCTACAAACATGATATTAATATCTCAGCTTATGAACAAAATCAATAATAAAATTATCCCAACTCATACAATAATTACTCGAAGTCTTTGCAACAAGCACACTTGTATGGTGACACCAGTAATTATCATTATGAATCAAAAACACAGTAAATGAACCAAAACCCACCTACACTGTAGATCCATGAAAGAGAATTCTATATTAAATAATACACAGTCCAGTCACATTAATGTGACCACCACGTACTTTCCATGTCAGAGTTAAATAACCAATCACAGAAGGCAGGTGGCAGCACAGTGCAGTTGAGCGTATATAAAGGGTGTGTGAGGGCTTCGGAAAACATTTCAATCGTTGGCGTAATGCAGAAACGAAGCGATTTATCCGACTTCCAAAAGGGCATGATCATTGGCTTTCGGGCCAAGGGTGGAAGCATTTCCGAAACGGCTGAGTTTGTGAACTGTTCGCGTGCCACCGTGGTAAAAGTGTACCGTGCATGGCAAAATGGGACTGTCCAAAATCAGCGACGTGGCAAATGTGGTGCACCACGGGCCATAGATGACAGAGGCGAACGACGGTTGCGGAGATGCGTTCGGGCAGATAGACGGGCTACCGTTGAGCAACTGACCACCAAAATGAACCAAGGGGCTACCAAAAGTGTCTCCCAAAGTACTATTCAGCGAACATTGCTGCGTCTGGGCCTCCGAAGCAGACGCCTGGTTCGTGCACCTATGCTGACTGCTGTTCATCGACGGCGAAGGCTAGAATTTGCACGCCAGTACAGCAGCTGGACGTCCACTGAGTGGCGACAGGTTGCGTTTTCGGATGAATCGCGTTTTATGCTCCATCGGACAGATGGACGTTGGCGTATAAGGCGTGAAACCTCTGAAAGGAACCACCCTGCAACCATTGCCGGAACGGTCCAAGCTGGAGGCGGGAGCATTATGGTCTGGGGAATGTTTTCCTGGCATTCTCTAGGTTCACTGATCATTGTGGAAGGCACAATGGATCAATACAAGTACGCATCTGTCCTTGCGGACCATGTTCACCCCTACATGCGCATTGTTTTTCCTCAGGATGATGGCATCTTCCAGCAGGACAATGTGAGGTGCCATACAGCTGCCAGTGTACGTGCGTGGTTCGAAGAGCACCAGGATGAGTTTACTGTCCTCCCCTGGCCAGCAAACTCACCTGACTTAAACCCAATCGAGCATCTGTGGGACCATCTCGATCGAGTTGTTCGCGCCATGGATCCTCAACCGCGTAATCTAGCGCAGCTGGCCACGGCATTAGAGTCGGCATGGCTCAACATCCCAGAGAACACCTTCAGGGACCTATGTGACTCTCTTCCTGCACGTCTCGCAGCAGTCCGCTCTGCGAAAGGTGGTTATTCTGGCTTTTGACAGATGGTCACATTAATGTGACTGGACTGTGTAATAAGTCATGACTTGTGATCATGGCATTCTCAGATGCATCTGTATTAAGCATCCCCTGCTAATGGCATTTTATGGGGGTGCACTATGCCAAAGTTGAAGTTTGAAAGAAGTGAAATGTAAAATTAGCAATGCAATAAAATAGCCTTGTGTTTAAAATAGATTTAGCCAAGATCTCAACTCATTTTGAAGGCAAACAGGTACAGTTTCTCTGCATCAGAAGCGAAGACATTTAGCAGAACCTTGCAGATTCCCTTGCCCTTGATGAAGAGGGACCTGTCCTTGTTTGCCTTCAAAATCACTGAAATCTTGACCAAATCTACACCAAACATATAATTTTACAGTTTTCCTATCTTAGAACTTAATCTCTTAATTTCAGTATCTTTAAAGTATGAGAGTTTTAAAGCACTTTGGACAAACCCCTGCATCCCACCATGCAGCAACTATCTAATCTTACCTTGTTTTGCTTCATTTTGTCTACTGACATACTCATAACCAAAGATCCTAGTTTCGCAGTTCAAACATACGCAAATGGAACAGCATGGACAGCCTACTAAAAGAATTGGTTCCAATTCCACCAGAAATTGTAATACATTTACATTCTTTGGGACAACAGTACTGCATAAATTGCTTAGCAACTAACATTTGTTAGTAAGCACTTGCAATACGGAAACAAATTTCACAGAACTTTACTAAAATTTAGTAGACTACCTAGAAGAACAACATACTTCAGAACAAGCATTTTTATGGCCATTTTTCTCCCAAAACTTTGACTGATAACTATGGCAATGAATGGAAAGTTTGGAAAAGAGTTTAATCCTCTAATTTGCAAAAATCTTCTAGCTGCCCTTGTGCAATGATGATGACAGATGTTACCCTCGTAAATGAAGGTAGGGTCACTATGACCTTCAAATGTCTGTTCTAAAATGGCTATTACTAAAGCCTTAGCAAATATCAACATTAAACCCCTAGTGACTTTTTGCCTTTGACATACCATATGTCAAATGTCATAGGCAATTTTCAGATTTTTTCTGTTTTATGGCAGCATATTTACTATTTAGCAGTATATTTATTACTTCCTCATGGAGGGCAGTCATGATCCACCTTTTGAATGCAGAACAACGTAATTGAGGAAGAAAAAATTTAATTCAACAAAATATCCTTTTTTTTTAACTGAAAATAAATTATTTCTTTGAAAAATACCTTTCTAATTTTAGTATTTAAAAGATTGCTTTACTGGTAAAATACGATCTAAATAAAAGTGTATCCAAATCTTACTAATTAACCTTACCAAAACTATCTAACGTTTAAAAAACTTTCTAAAAATAGGGTATAACTGCCATATAAAGTATTAAAACTTCTTACCTCTTCTTTAGTGAAGATGTCAAGGTAATTATGTAGCCCATGTTGCCACAATAATTCAGGCAAGATATTTTTTGAGGTATCATTCAATGACCCAGACATAAAATCCGGCATAAAATCAAAATAGTTGCTATGACTATATGCTATGACATTCTCTTCTGGAGGAAGGAAAAAAAATTTAATTATATTGCACATCGTGTTTACCACATATATTAAAAAAAAAAGACTTTCTGAGTTCCAAAATGTTAAAAAATCAGATTTAAGTGTCCAAGTTGGAGCAATATTTCCAATCAGCCCATAAATATAAATTGATTTGAAAGACCCCCAACTCTCTAATTTTATAACAGCATCATGCGATTTTAAATTTTAAGATTAAATATCTACCATAAAAAAGCTTTTAAAAATTAAAACTGTTGTCTATTTGTTAATTTTTTTAAAAAAAAACTAATAAAAATATTTGATCTGTTAATACCTCTAAAAATTACCTTTTTAACACTGTTCTGATAGTAGGAATTGAAATATATAGCCCAAAAATCATTACACATATCTAACAACAATAAAATTTATTAAACATAACCACAAGAAGTACCCTAATTACCAAATTTTACATACCCAAAAATAATATTCCATGAACTACCCAATTGACCTAATCAATTTTGCTCACCGAATTCCCCAAACTGTGATTAACAACGCTATTGCCAGCATGAAAACACTAAGATGTACGTGTGTGTACAAGTTAAACTCATAAGCCTATATAAAACCATATTGAACTCATAAGCCTCAATTTTTCCTGAGTTATTTTTTTCCCTGAACTGTCCAAATGTATTATTATCATTTTTATTGTTTTATGCAACAGTTTTATATCATATTCAATGCTTTCAATTTCTTTTCTTTGTATTTAAGAAACGTTATGTTTCATTCCACACAAATTAATATAAAATTACAGATCACATTTTCCTAGAAATTCATGATATAAAATTATAGATCACAGTTTCCTAGAAATCCATGATTTCCTGCATGTAAAGATAATTTTTGATATGGGGTACTATTAAACACACTTCTTCACTGTACGCATTAATTCACTGCACACAACCCCACGAAAATAATATACAACAAACTTTTTTCTTTGCATAAATATAGCCAACCTAGTAATTTAATGAAAGATGCCACTAACTAAATTCACTATTTTAAAAAATTGCCACTTTTCATTGAAAATATTTGTTAAAACTACTCCCATTCTAACTTAAAATCCAATCAATCCAGATTTAGTTGAAGATAATACATATTAATATTATACAACGAACTACAGTAACAAATGACAGTCCAGCACTTTCTGAGCTTCAGGCATGTCATATTGACAAATATGACAGGTTATCCAACTAAAACTGTATAATGTTGTAAGAAAATTCCCTTTTCACATTACTCAATGTACTGACGAATGAAAAAAATGCATATAATAATTTTGCAGGCATACTTTATTAATCAATAGTAAATTAATGTATTAAATTTAAAAGTAAACGTATTACAGGTAAATTATACTTCAGCAGTCCCCCCTTCTTCAGAAGGTAATTTTATTGCCTGTGCATGAAATCTTCCCAAGTCCCAAGTAAGTTCAAACCATTCTTAAATTCCATCTGCTCCACATATTTCAGCATTAAAAAACTCTGTAGACTATAAATATTTATTATTTCTCTAGTATTATGGTTTCTGTTCCCTCTCCCAGTGAATTTCAAAAATGGTTCATCATCTGATCCAAGCCAAGTGATCTTGGCTAAATCTTGTCCTTCATTGTAACTATCCTTTCTTTGTGCATTCAACACCTTTGCATTGTGATATAATCACTTAACACTTTTGGCAAACTGTAAATACATTTCCTCCCTTTTTTTATCAATATTTTTGCCTAATCATAGAAAAAATTCTAATGAAGAAAGCTATTTCATTTGGAATAAACTAAGAACAACACAGTTCCAATAATTCTGTGAAACCTTGAAAACACTATAATGCACACAAACTTGAAACAACACAACCTTAAAACAAAATATTGTGGCAATGATTAAACTTCATCAAAAGCTGCCACTGTAACAATAAGCTTAAAATTGCAAACTGTTTTTATATTTTGCTTTTGAGATTGCAACTTAATATATAACAATAAGCTTAAAATTGCAAACTGTTTTTATATTTTGCTTTTGAGATTGCAAATTAATATATTCATTCCTTTCTGTACATAGATATTTTCAACTTGTCAATAAGCGTATGTTTCTAAATACTAACTGAGTCCCCCCCCCCAAAAAGAGAGAGAACTTCCCACATTGAAAAAAAAAACTATGTAAAAATTTAGACAACATGAAAAGTAACTGCAAAGCTTTTCTGAAAATTTCCAAATAAAATGCTAATAGCAATGTTTTATGGTAGGTATGTCAGTGAAAAGAATGCCAAATAGTCTAAACCATCAGATACTCAATTATCTAACCTTCACTGCACCCAAACTTGAGCAGTTATTCAAAAAATGGTGTGCAAGCAGAGGCAGTTCAATCAAACCATCAACCCAGCTTTCAAATATGGCCTGCTTACAGATTTTTATTAAAAAAAATAATATGATGTGTACATCACATGACTTCCTTGTACAGAATATTAAATTACATGCATTCTGCATTTCATTTAAACTTATTGGATTGAATTAAATCCATTTCGTCAATAGCGCGTACACCACAATAGAATAAATGCACTCTTTAAAATTCACTACATTTGCTTACCATAGTGACACTCTGGCACTAGCTTCACTTAACAGCATTACACCTCATTCATTTTATAACTCAGAATGCATAAAAATTATGCATATTATCTGGAGAATTACCCAATTATTGCCACATGTTCTATTCAAATACTATAATAAATCTAAAACGATGTGTAAAAGAAATTAAACAAACAATAAAAGAAACAGTTTTTCACAGACAACAATTCAGTATTTCTCATTCAATTAATTCAGTTCTCACTTTGCAACAAGGCACATAAAAACTCAAAATACCTATATTAAAAATTACAAAGCAAATTACACTTATTTCCTTGAATAAATTGCAGAATTGATTAAACATGATTTAATTCACAATAATAAAAGAAGGCATTATCTTTGTTGTTGTGAAGCTTAGTTTCCCTAGATTGGCAACAAATCCACTATTCTGCTAAGTTTGAAATGTAAACAAATATGGCTCCTACCACAAACAAAAATTAGGCTTAGCTGCACCTAAACAATTTTTAAATTTTTGACAATTCTACATAGCACGCAGATTTACTAAAGGCATAAAAACCTTAACTGGAAGATAACAATGACATAATTCAATAATTTTTAAAGCAAAAAATGCACATTTTACCAACATATAAGAATAAAAAAACTGAGCTCAATGAGCCGAGTAACAAGAGTGGATATGTAATACTTTCGGTATGGCTGCTAGCAACCAAAATATGAGATGCAAAATCTACATGCTACAGCAGTCCTATATAGAAAATTTCAACATTCTGAGGCTACTTGTTTTTGAGTTATGCAAAATACATACACACATATATAAGTACGCATACAAACACAACATGAAAGAAATCTCTTCAAAATCCATTTTAAATCAGTTTTATATATTGATTTAAAATGGATATATATATATATATATATGTTAAGTGTCCTTTATTCTGTTCTTAATGAATGTCACTCGAACACATCGTTAAATTGCATTCATTAGCAGTCAAAATGGATATTTTTGTTGAAATATGATACCCAAAATTTTTCATGATTACAATACTTCCTTTTTACTTTGTACAAGGAAGTAAAAAATGATTATGTCACATGTGGCTGACAACATAGTTTTATGTGTGTCAGTAACTTTCTTGTGAAATATAAGGTTAAGAAATAATGAGTATAAAGTTCAGCATTTTTACTTCCTTGTACAAAGTAAAAAAGGAAATATTGTAATTGCGAAAAATTTTGGGTATCATATATCAAAGAAAATATCTATTTTGACTGCTATCAAATGCAATTTAACGATGTTTTTGATGACAGTCGTATGTAAGAACAGAATAAAGGACTCTTTTCCTCCCAAAAAATTATAAAACTGATTTAAAATGGATTCTGAAGAGATTTTTGTGTGGCGTCTGTGCATATGTACATATGTATGTATGTATCTTGCACAACTCAAAAACAAGTAGCCTCAGAACGTTGGAATTTTGTATATAGGACTGCTATAACATGTAGATATGCACCTCCTATTTTGGTTGCAATCAGTAGCACCAAAAGTATATAAATTTATATATACATATACATCCATTCTGCTATTCGGTTCAGTGAGCTCAGTTTTTTTGTTCTTATATGTGGGTAAATTGTGCATATTTTGCTTTAAAAATGATTAAATTATGTTTTTATTTTCCGGTTAAGGTTTGTATGCCTTTAGTAAATCTGCATGCAAGATTTGTAGAATTATCTTGTTTTAAGTGTGGCTAAGCCTAATAATTTTTCTCATGGAGGATATTTTTGTTTACATTTGAAACTTGGGAGAATACTGGATTTCTAAATCAATCTAAAGAAACTAAGCTTCGCAAGAACAAAGGTAACGCTTTCTTTTATTAATGCGAATTAAATCATGCTTAACTCATTCTGGAATTTATTCAAGAAAATGAGTTTTTAAGATTTACATTATAATTTTTAAAATTGATATTTTGAGTTTTTATGTATTTTTACCTTGTCGCGAAGTGAGAACTGAATTAATTGAATGGGAAGTACTGAACTGTCTGTGAAAAACTGTTTTGTTGTTTGTTTATTTGTGTGTTTAATTTCTTTTACACATTGTTTTAGATTTATTATAGTATTTGAATAGAACATGTTACAACGATTAAGTAATTCTCCAGGTGATATACATAATTTTTTACATTCTGAATTAGAAAATGAATGAGTTGTAACGCTGTTAAGTGAACCGAGCACCAGTGTCGCTGTGGTAAACAAATATAATGAATTTTAAAGAGTGCATTTATTCTATTGTGGTCTATGCACTATCGATGAAGTAGATTTAATTCAATCCAATAAGTTTAAATGAAATGCAAAATGCATATATTTAATATTCTGTACAAGGAAGTAATGTGTTGTACATATCAGATTTTTTCATATTATTCAAATGAAGTCATGCTATGTAAACCCAAACATGCAAATTATTTTACTTTGAAATAATAAAGTTTTTCAATTTATTATCAAACTTCTTCTTTCATTTCTTTTCAGAATAATTTTTTTTAACATTACACTGAATAAATTGTTTGAAAACGATACATAACTACAGTTTCGAGAGCTTACACATGAAAACAAAATGGATTGCAATTCTATTGTAACAAAGCTGCTTCTATAAAAATCCAGCACTCCCGCTAAAAGTGGAAAAATTTCAAACATGAATGTATTCATTTATTCCACAAGTTCTGCATACAGCTTAAGGAATACCAGAAAATTTCTTTACCAAATTAAAAATAGAGTGAACTTCTCCTGTTGATCAACTCTCTAAGAATGCTCACTTTTAAATGACACAAGTATTTTTACAAACTTAAACAAGCACTGTTGCTGAATAATGCCTGTCTAAGATGACCACCTTGGCAGAAGACAAATTATATCAACTAACAAATGCTCATATCAGAGATCACTGTATTTCATTTCATTTTTAAAAATGAAGCTTTCTGCAAAATGATAACCCATGACATAAATTTGTTAAACAAATGAACTAGTTACATTTTAAAGACACACACACACAAATAAATAATTCTTACTTTTATTAGACCATATGCTTTCATCAAAATAGTTTTTGAAAACAACTTTATCCCAGTCATCAATATCTTCTGAAGAACTATTACTGCTATTACTGCCACTGCCCTAAAATTTTGAGATTTAAAAAAATTACAATTTTTTTTCAAAGATGGAACATATATATATATATTATACAACAAAAGTAAACATGCTTGTAGTTATGAATAATTCCTCCCCCACCCTTGTAACTTTCTGGATATGGAAGTTTGATATGGGCATTAAGGAATCAGCCAATATTTTAAATATATAGTCAAACACATAAACAGAAAGATTTAATAGAAAATATTTTATGCTCAGCTATCATACTCAAATCAGTAAAAGAGCCCCTCTCCCAACTATAAAAATGGTGGTAAGGAAAACACTTCCCTTTGATTGTAAAATTACTCAGATGTTTTACAAATGTTAGTAAAGAGAAAAATACTTCATGTGGAAGTGAAACTGCTTATGACATGGCTTTATTATTAATGCCATTTGGAAGTCATGCTATACAAAAGGTATGACTTCATTACTAATCTCAAGTGATTCAATACTGAGTTTTTCCAAGACATAGATATGCACATGAATGTGTATATATGTATTTATGTGTGTGTATGTCCATAGTCATTTATGTTAAAATTTTACAACTGATGGTCAAAGATGTGTACTTCCTGTTACAAAAGTATTTAGCATTTTGGCATTTTTAAATTTTTATGATCAAATTTGTTAAATTGCAAAATTTAGAATTTTATGTAATTTCTCAGTCCATACAAATACACTTAACAAGACTCGATACTTATTCTTAAAAGCACACACACAAAGTCTGACTCCTGGACCAGGGATATATAATTTCAAAGTTTGGGTTTTTTGCCTTTGCTAAGCGTTAGAACAATTCCAGATTTATTTTCTTCCACTTTAACCCCTTAACTGTCAAGTTATTTTTGATGATTTGCGTACATAAACTGTAAATTTTTTTTATTGTAAAAATCAAATGTTTGCAGCACATTCAAAAAAAAAAAAAAAAAAAAAAAAAAAAAAAAAAAATGCTGCTCACTTTGAACACAAACTCTATCTATCCTGAAGCCTTCAGTAACATGCTGCCATCTATTGAACTGAAGCCGAAATAATCTTCTCACGATATATATTTGGGTATAACAATACGATGCACTCAAAAAAAAAATTACCCCAAGTAATACTTGGGTGTCACATTTTGGAGCATCAGTGCTATGCCCGAGATTATTTCGTGCATGACAGTTAAAAGGTTAATGTCTTTGAGTATTAAGTTTCATGATTTAGCAATGTGTAACATTCTTCAATCTGAAATTTTATTATAAATGATATGTCAAAAGAATTTTCAGCAAAATTTAAGTTTCCAAAAGCTAATAACATAATATTTCCTACGCAGTTTATACATTTTTAGAATCAGTGTAATCATTGGATAAAAATATTAAATAAATTTGGAATATTTTTCAATAACGCAAATCATGATATAAGCAGACTTCATGACAACACTGTTGCTTGTCACTGTTTTCATAAACATGAATCATGTACTTCGAACAATTTTTTTAATTGAGGGGGGCGGGAGGTACACTGAAAATACTTTTGACAGTAGTCTGCACTTCACTACTCAATTTGTGCATGATCTTTGAAATGATCTCGAAAAAATAAATTACCTTCTTTACCTTCACTTAAGATTACTTCATTCCTTTTTTCCATTACTTTGGGCAACTCTAGTATAAAGATATATTTAAATAAATAGACGCATATATGTTCTTGCTCTCCACTTGAGGGGAAGGAGAGAATGAAATTACTATATTTTTTCTCTTCATCGAATGCAATGTTTTTTCTCCTCCTTTTCATTATACATGCATGTGTTATACACACAGTGGCCAATGAATTAGAAACCTTTGAGACTTTCAATTGAATACATGCTATGGATGAAGTATGCAAAATTTATTTTATGATGTGAGTTACATGTGGTTCGAATGCTAATTAGTATAAGTAAGGTTAAGAGTACATTTCACGATGAATGAAGTAAAATGGGAAAAACGGCAGATCTTTCACCATTTGAAAAAAGGTTTACTGTGGGTGCCCCTTTAGCAAAGGCATTGATTTTGAAGACAGCAAATCTCACTGGGTTCTCAAAAGCAGCCATATCAAAGGTTTTTCAAAAGTTGGAATCAAAACCCACAGTCCTTCTCTAGAAGACGTAACTGCAGTTCCAGCACAGTTTTTCAAGAAAATGATTGGCATCATCTTCAATGAATTGTACGGCAGAACAGAGACTCTACTGTGCTTCACCTGACACAGATCATCAAAAAAGGCTCTTCCCAACGGATTTCTGCTCGAACCATGTGCAGAAAATTGAAGAGGATAGGAATGCACACTCGGGTGCCTGTGAGAAAACCACTCATTTCTACCCAACATGCTCGCAGTGGTGTCGAGAAAGAAGACACTGGACATCTGAGGATTAGAAATGGGTAATGTGGTCAGATGAATCACACTATACCTTACTTTGCACTGATGGAAGATGTCGAATTTGGGGAGAAACCCATGAAGACATTGAATCCATCCTGCCTTACTCGCACTGTGCACGGTGGTGAAAGTACCATGATATAGAGCATGGTCTGCTGGTATGGAAGTTGTGCCTGGTGTTTCTCAAGGCCATGAGATACCTATATACACAGTCCAGTCACATTAATGTGACCACCACGTACTTTCCATGTCAGAGTTAAATAACCAATCACAGAAGGCAGGTGGCAGCACAGTGCAGTTGAGCGTATATAAAGGGTGTGTGAGGGCTTCGGAAAACATTTCAATCGTTGGCGTAATGCAGAAACGAAGCGATTTATCCGACTTCCAAAAGGGCATGATCATTGGCTTTCGGGCCAAGGGTGGAAGCATTTCCGAAACGGCTGAGTTTGTGAACTGTTCACGTGCCGCCGTGGTAAAAGTGTACCGTGCATGGCAAAATGGGACTGTCCAAAATCAGCGACGTGGCAAATGTGGTGCACCACGGGCCATAGATGACAGAGGCGAACGACGGTTGCGGAGATGCGTTCGGGCAGATAGACGGGCTACCGTTGAGCAACTGACCACCAAAATGAACCAAGGGGCTACCAAAAGTGTCTCCCAAAGTACTATTCAGCGAACATTGCTGCGTCTGGGCCTCCGAAGCAGACGCCTGGTTCGTGCACCTATGCTGACTGCTGTTCATCGACGGCGAAGGCTAGAATTTGCACGCCAGTACAGCAGCTGGACGTCCACTGAGTGGCGACAGGTTGCGTTTTCGGATGAATCGCGTTTTATGCTCCATCGGACAGATGGACGTTGGCGTATAAGGCGTGAAACCTCTGAAAGGAACCACCCTGCAACCATTGCCGGAACGGTCCAAGCTGGAGGCGGGAGCATTATGGTCTGGGGAATGTTTTCCTGGCATTCTCTAGGTTCACTGATCATTGTGGAAGGCACAATGGATCAATACAAGTACGCATCTGTCCTTGCGGACCATGTTCACCCCTACATGCGCATTGTTTTTCCTCAGGATGATGGCATCTTCCAGCAGGACAATGCGAGGTGCCATACAGCTGCCAGTGTACGTGCGTGGTTCGAAGAGCACCAGGATGAGTTTACCGTCCTCCCCTGGCCAGCAAACTCACCTGACTTAAACCCAATCGAGCATCTGTGGGACCATCTCGATCGAATTGTTCGCGCCATGGATCCTCAACCGCGTAATCTAGCGCAGCTGGCCACGGCATTAGAGTCGGCATGGCTCAACATCCCAGAGAACACCTTCAGGGACCTATGTGACTCTCTTCCTGCACGTCTCGCAGCAGTCCGCTCTGCGAAAGGTGGTTATTCTGGCTTTTGACAGATGGTCACATTAATGTGACTGGACTGTGTATATTGGCAGTGTACCCTGCAATTCTGTATTTTTAGTTTGATGGTGACAAATATTTAATGGACAAAACTGCAACTATAAATCATGCCAGAAGTGTTCAAAATTGGTTCTCTGAACATCAGTCTGACTTCCACACCTTCCCTGGCCACCAATTAGCCCGGATCTTAACCCCACAGAAAATGTATGGGATATGGTGGAAAGTCATCCAACAGCACTCTCCTCTTCCATCTAATTTACATGATCTAAAAAGCTGCATAGCCAATACATGGTATTCTCTGGTTGTAAATGCAATCTAGAAGCATGTAGACTCGATACTCAAATGAATCAGAGCAGTTATCTGTGCAAAAGGTGGTCCAATAAAATATTCATCTTGGATTTCTAATTCATGCCTCGTGTGCGTGTGTATGGTAAATGTTATAGATAGCACATGAAGCATCAACTTAATTTTATGGCACAATTTCCTCATTATTCAATGAAAATCGACAAATTCATGGCAGCGCAGCAAACCAAATGGTGAGACAAAAATGCTGTTGGATGGAAGAGGGCAATCATCTTAAAAATCTGATGCATGAAATTTGTTATCTTCTTCTGGGAATCATAATAATGAAAGAAGGTAACAATTATATCAGTGAGGCAGATTTTAAAATAGTGGTAACTTTTTTCTAAGAAAAGGACATAAAATGCTTCAACTGGTTATTAAAAGTTTTCAGATGAAAATCACTGGCTGAAGAATTTTACTTTCATTTCATGCTATTATGTAAGTTTGTGAAACACATGCATGACACTAGTACTATCAATCCTACACAACTGACATATTTTACTTACAGATGTGGTGTTGCTAAGGAAAGACGTTACTACGGAAATGAAACAACCAGTAAGATAAAAAGCTATGTTGCTACGGAAACATCAGGCACACTTTTGGTTCTAAAAATAATTATGAGAACTGCAGCAGAGTGGCAAAATGAAGCAGAAGTTCAGTTTCCTTCATTAAGTATCATTATGTTATGTTTAATATAGTTTACACTTTTAAATATGTGTCTTTGTTTCACTATGAAACTTACAGACAGGCAAAACCAGGTATACTTAATATACTGATTGACTCACCATTTGATGACAAAAGTTCTGATCAGCCCATGTCATCCATATTTGTGTGATACTTATTTGAGTAAGGATATGTTAAATGGTATTTTAAAAAATCATTTTTGAATGACGAAAGGGGGAAAAAAAAAGAAAAAAAATTATTGTTGCTGACAACTAAATTCATTCCACTCACTAAACTGAACTTCTTTTTCACTATCAGTTTTCCTTTCTAACTCGGTGATCAATTCTCGTAAAATATGACAGATAGTATCTACATCACATTCATTACCACTGCATTTATCAGAATCCAAATCAGAATCTGACAATGTTATTTTTTTTCCTCCTGAAAAGTTTCTGCTGTTCCTCATCTCTTCTATTTAAATTTGTTAGAATTTGACAGGTTTCTTCCTCACTGCTATGTGATTCCATTAGAAATAACTCTTCCATTTTCTTTTTTCACATTAAAAAATGTTAGGGCAATAATTTTAACATAAAAAAAAATTTAATCACTCGTCCCTACAAAAAAATATTTGGTGAAGATGAAATAATTTTCGAATCACATGCCTTCTATGATTCTTCATTCCTGAGGACAGATTTTCAACCGAATGCATGTCCTGTATCATTCTAAGAGCTCTAGATTCCCATGACCTCTCATGGTTTGAAGATTTTCTTTTAAACTCTCATGGCAATCAATGATATAAACAAATATAGTTAATAGTGTTAAATTAATACATAATAAACTGCTGGCCACCCAAATTGCAACACCAAGAAAGACAAGAGATATCACAACAAAATTTATTTAGTAGATAACACGTTGACCAAGTATCAAATGATTAAATTTATAGACTTCTGTGAAGTGTGGTTCCTTCTAGAATCAGTGGCCAGAGTAGCCGCCATTGTTGGAGATCACCGCTGCCACATGCCTCGGCATTTGTTCAAAGAGACTTTGCATGTGTTCTTGGAGTACAGCAGACAAAGCAGCTTCCACACATTGCCAAAGTTGATCTGGTGTGTCAGCTTGGGATGAAATCTGGGTCAATCATTCAGCAACCACGAACCACATGTTTTCTAACGGAGAAAGATCTGGAGAGCGAGCCGGCCAGGGAAGCAATTCAATCTGGCGATTGATGAAGAACCCTTGGACAATGCGTGCCACGTGTGATTGCACATTGTTGAAATATGGCTGTGGGCAAGCCCTGAAGGTAAGGAAGGACAACCGGCTCCAATACCTCGGAGATGTGGCGCTGGCTGTTTAAAGTACCGGCAATGCGTATTAGAGGAGTGCGAGAGTGATATCCAGTACCGCTACATACCATAATACCCAGTGCAGGACCAGTGTGGTGGTGCATAATGCAGCTATTCAGCATCCTCTCTTCACGAGACTCGAGTCCGACCATCGTGGTGTTGCAGACAGAAGCGTGACTTGTCAGTAAAGACAATTTCATTCCATTCTGCCATCTGCATTCTTCTTTCATCGCACCATTGGTGGCGGAGACGTCTGTGGTTCTGTGTTAAGGGTAGACGAAGCAATGGACTACTTGCAGACAGACCACTCCGCTGTAAACGGCGTTGAATGATACGTGAAGACACTGGATGATGCATTACAGACTGAATGTGCTGTGCTATGGTTCGTAATGTGACTGAGCGATCCGTCACTGCCACGTGCACAATGTTCCTGTCATCACATGAAGTGGTGCACTGAGGTGGATGCGATCGAACACGTCGGTCCGTCATACCCTCCTGCATCCAACAGTCACATATCCGCATTACAGTTGTTTGGTTTCATCCAACACAACTACCGATTTCCCTGAAAGATAATCCACACTCTCGGTAGGCCACTAATGATACCTCTGTCGAACTCGGATACTTGATCAAACGATGATCGCTCTTTACTACGAGGCATAATTGATCGTTTTTTTTGAAAAAACCACAAGAAAAACACAATTGCCGAACTTGAAATCATCGAAAACTCCAAGCCTTAAATAGCACTTTGAAGTGGTGCCACAGGCGCCCGTGATGTGCGTCTGTGCTGAAATTCTAAACATTTGCATATCTCACCTCCGCTAATGCATGTTGTAAATTTCATGTTATTTGCATGCTTCCTTCAGGGTGTTGCATTTACGGTGACTAGCAGTATATTTATTCAAAAAAGATTTACTTCAGAAAAACTATTTATAAGCATGATATTATTTTTAAGACTGGATGAGAATATTACCAAGTTAAAGAAAATATCTGTGGCTATTACGAATTACGACTATCATAAATATATTTGTAACCGCATCTATTACAGCCAAGAAGCTACTGAGCAAGAAAATAATTACCTCTTATTAGGTTGACAGTCCTTCATTTGGAAAGCAATTAAAAAAAATTACCTCTTATTAGGTGGACAGTCCTTTATTTAGAAAGCAATTTAAAAAAATACTCTTTCAAATCAAGATACAAACTTTTTCAATTAATATTCATTATTAGATACAATGCATCTACAAAATTTTAGAGCCAATTCAAAAAAAAAATAATAATAATAAAAAAAAAAAATCTAATAAACCTGCAAAATGATAATTGACAGCATTTATTGCTATCAAACCTCAATTGGCTTTTCCTAAAATATTGTCTTCCGCTTACAGACAGACTTTATTATGCATTTAATTGTTTTGATTCAGTGAACATCTGCTGTCATCAATTCACAATGTAAATAAAGAAAAGCAATAAAGTGTTACTGCAAAGCAGAAAAAAATGAACAAAATTTAAAATGTTGTGTACATTATATGATAATCAAGAACAATACATTCCAATGTTTTTCACTAGTATTATCTGTGTAGGATTCATAGATACAAAACTAACTCAGAATAACTTCACTACATATGACAGCAGCTGAGCTTAACGTTAAGTGATGACAATGTTCATGAACTTTTGTGGAGTCTTAAAAAAAGAAAATTCTTTGTTTCGTCCCTCCGTTGACTATAGCACAGGAAGAAGATCGAGTTTCTGCACATCATGATATGAATCAAAGGGGCGCTATTAAACATATTTTTTTCAAACAAATTGCGATTAAACACGGCTGTGCCACTTGCAGAATTTTGGAAGGTGTTAAAAAAAATTATAAACACGGCTGTGCCCCTTACAGAATTTTGGAAGGTGTTAAAAAAAATTATCTTTCGTAAACGATTTAAGTTTCATCACAACAATGACGAATGATTTATTTTCTGGAAAGTAGAAGAGCTGGAAAGAGATAATTCAGGAGAAATTACTTCCAAAAAGCCCGCTGGTAAATGCCACAACGCGAATAAATAGCTTCTGATGCTTAAAAATGTGTCAGCAGGCTATTCCATCTTTTTTTTTTTTTTTTTTTTTTTTATTTTTTTTTGAATTCTCAGACAGCCCTTCCTTATTGCCAGGGCACCAGTAAACTACTTCCTCTGCCCTACAATTACATGTTACTAAAAGACACTAAAGAGATTCAAAAAAACAAAATGAGACTTAAACACTTCTAAAAGACAAGTTTTACAAATGTAACAAGCAGGTATATGAGTATGTCAAACACTGCATATATTTACAAAACTTCATACTGAAAGCTACAAAGTAAGAAAAACTTTTTGTTAACTCGATTTCTTTTTATGGACTTTAGTCCAAAAATTTTGTAGACACACTGACAATAACAAAAAATAGTTAGAAACATTCCAAGATACTGCACAGAAGTATTAAAACAGATTTCAGGATGAATATATAAAAAATTCGTTATACTTATATCAAAAAACAGAAAAATCTGCACAAAAAAAAAACCTAAAAGTCCAGATCAGCATTTCCCAACATCTTCTACTTCACATACCCCTTTGGCTGTCATCTCATACCCACCTCACCCCCATTATATATAATTATTAGCATCTACATGTAGAAATAAAGTACTAATACTTAATGACACACTTATGAATGGTCCCAAAATACAAGAAGATTTATTTACTGTTCTTCTGAGATTTAGATGCTATCCTATAGCCACTACTAATGACTTTCTGAAACTGCATCAACAAGTTCAAATTCATGATGAAGATTGTGACACAATATATTAAATGTTCTGCGTTCTATTTACATATAAAAAAGTATGCAAAATTCTTTGAAAATAAAATAAGTCCTCAATCATTAAGAAATGAGACCTATGTAGTGAGTGAGCTTTTAATTTACACTAACATATCTAGAGAAACCATTTACTAATTCCTTAGATATAATAATTCGATGAATCCCTTTACCAGGAAGACAGAAGATGCCTTGCACATCATTTATGGCTATTGCCAGTTAGATGGTGGCATGAGTAGTTTTTCAAATTATAATTTGACAGCAATATTTTAGAGTAGATTGCACACTGCGCACAAAAAGAAAAGAAAAAAGAAAGAAAAAGAAAAAAAGAAAGGTTTCAGGTTTAAAAATTATGTCCACAGGGGCATTTTTTTTAACATTTTGTGTGTTACTTTCATTTATTAAATATCATGTTCTTTGCACTTAAACCATAAAATTCAGTTCAAGAGCAACATCGCAAAATAATTTTAAAACAAGCATATCTTTAGAATTTCTGATACACAGTCTCACATGCTGGAGATAAAAATGTTTTTCCTGTACAGCATTTCCATTGTTCACTTTGAAATCCTTCAGTTTGCTAATAAAAAATTCATTAAGTTTTACAAAATATGAAATCGATAATAAAACAAATTCCAAATTTGAGCTTCCAGATTGCCCATCTTCAAGTGAAAACATCCAATATTCAAAATTTGATGGCAAAAAATTGGTGCTTTTTATTCAAAATTTTTCTAAGCTTACATATTGCGCAATTACATATGAAATTATTTTAAAGTATTAACGATGAGTTTTCACTCGTCTGCAATGTAAAAAAGGAAGGGAAAATAAATTTGCTATAAATTAAAAAGTTCGCCATAAATTTCTTGGTACAAACTGAAAAAAACATGTCAAGATAAATTTATGAATTTCTCTGTAAATTTTGCACCAAATTTTCAAAATTTAATATTTAGGCATAATTTTAGTTGCAGAATTGAAATATGGGGAAAATTGGTATGTCGTTTAAAAAGTTCGATTTTGTGTCAGAATACCTACATTAGAACAATGCTGCATATAAATCTAATATATATCCTAAGTCATGCTTTCGAGATATGAAAAATGCAATTTGAATTTCATCAATCTGCCCAGTAGAACGGGAGATATAGAAATGTCCCCCCCCCTTTTTTTGCACAGTGTACATACTATAATTTGAAATATTCTGAGTTTGTATATTAATAATACAAAATAATAGTACAATGAATGTATTATAACCACTCTGAAATTTTATTGTACATGAAGTTTAAAGATTTTTTTATTAAAATGCCAAAAACAATAACCAACTGCCTGCCCTTCTGAGGAAGAATTATTAAAATATACATATTATTGTCAGATGTTGGCTGTTGGTCTTATCCTCTAAAGAAGTAACAAATGGTCCTACAGATAAAATACATACCTAAACAGAGTTTAAAAAATTCATATATTCTTAAATTAGAATTACTTCAGATTCAACTATTTTGATTTTTTATACTGAAATGTAATGTGGATCGGAAATGCCAGTTGTTAAAACAGCTTTTTATTATAAAGTTAAATTTATTTGTCAATGTCCATCATATTAATCTTTTTTTTTCCTACATACCCACCAAGACCATGTCACATACCCCAGGGGATATGCATACCAAAGATTCAAAAATTCTGATCTAGAACTACTATGCAACTTCCAACAAGGTACTGTTGAAAGACACTTAAAATAGGACTTAAAAATCTTTTAAAAAAATATCTGAACTGTTACAATAACTTATGCCACACACCTATATGTGTGTGTGTATAGTGTATAAAGAGTCCAAACTGCATACTCAATAACACACTGTACAACCTCTGGTGTGCAAAACAGCTGTAACTTGCCTTGACATTGGCGGCACAAGTTCTTGGCAGTTGATGCTTCTTCACATGTCAAAATTCGAGAAAGCATTTCTGCTCTGTAAAAGTATGGGAGTATCTATACATCATAGTAGCTTCAATCCCAATCCTCTTCAAATAATCGCATACTGTATTTTTTGGAATATTTATCCTGCCTGATAGTTCCCGAATTGTATAACTAAAATTTCCAGCAACAGACTCTTTCAATAGGTCCTTGTTAACA
The DNA here is from genome assembly GCA_000611955.2 of Stegodyphus mimosarum. Classification (NCBI taxonomy): domain Eukaryota; kingdom Metazoa; phylum Arthropoda; class Arachnida; order Araneae; family Eresidae; genus Stegodyphus; species Stegodyphus mimosarum. The sequence goes on from KK120847.1 coordinate 2,598,533, forward strand.
GAATGGGCATAATCTTTATGGTTGGAATTTGTTGGCTTAAGCTTTACAAACCACTTTTGAACTGTGACATCAGAAATTGTCCTTTTTCCATATATAGCACAATTTTTACAAGCAGTATGACTAGAATCCTCCCTAAAGAAGCATAATATGAAGGAAATGGAACTTTTGGATTCTCTCTTCCTAGTCCTCCCTAAAGAAGATTATATTATGAAGGAAATGGAACTTTTGGATTCTCTCTTCCTAGTACAGCAGTAAAGCGAAAATTATGCCACACACATTGCTAGAATTATGCAACATGAGCAGAAAAGCCTGCACATAAATATCCTTTTCAATCAAGGTCACTCTATATCAGCAGTTACAAAATTATTAAAAGAAAATGTGCTTCAATTTGAAAAACCACAGAACTTTTGGAAGGACCCAGTATATAAATGCAGGGTGATCTGCTGCTCAGATGTATAAATTTCTGAGACAGGTAGGCTACTGAAAGACTAATTATGATCAAATGGTAATGCAGGGTCAGAAGAGCCAATGCCAGGGCTACTGAAAGACTAATCATGGTCAATACTGAAAGACTAATCATCATGATCAAATGATAATGCAGGGTTAGAAGAGACAATGCCAGGGCTACTGAAAGACTAATCATGATCAAATGGTAATGCAACGTCAGAAGAGCCAATGCCGATTGTAAAAATGTTCGAGCCACAGAGCATTGTGCTCGAAGCGCAGTGAAGTGCATTTTCAACCACCAAACATTTGTATGGATGCCTCACAGACAAATGAAACAGGTTTCCTTCAAGTGGCATGCAATGAATGCCAACCCCCAAATCTGAAGAAATCATATGCTTTGTTAAGAAACTTTAACCAATAGAACACATACTACATATAGCTACTGCAGTCAGATAATTATTCGCAGAATTACTTTTTCTTAATGGCACTTGCAGAAATGTATGTCAAGCAATTATCTGTCATTCCACCTCAGTTTAAGTTGATGCCTAGCAGGATTACAGCTGTTGTTGTGGCCAGAAGTGACAGCTCTGTGTACTCAATTCTGCATGCTATGTATTCTAAGTTACCTGCAAATTTAATATTTCCTCCTGTTACACTGTATACATATAAGAAATTAGATTCTATAGTTTGCTTTCCTTCCTGGTGCAGCAATTTTAATGGTCAGCACTCTATTTGCATCATTTTAGAAAATTGAGCATGCTTGTCACCATATCCATATACTTTGTATTTCCTTTAGATAGTGAATTTTACGATATGTTTATTTTGGATTAATCAAAATCCAAAGCTAGCATTGTAAATATGTCCATATACACCAACTTTAATATAATTCAGAAAATAACATCACATACCATGTTTCTATTATTAATACTATATTTTATTACAGAACTACAATGCTAATAAGAAATTAGTATTGTACTTACGCCCAAAGTTAAGTAATTATATGGACTCAAAGCACCAAAACCATCTTTTATAACAGCAGCTGGCATTGATTGCGAAAAACCATATCCTGCCCATAGGCTTGATGGAACTTGAGTTGATTCCTTGGATTCTATAGGTCTACGCATAGCTAAATTTCATTAAGGGAGCAAAAAAAAATTTCATTTTTATATAAAATAAAGAAATAATACTATAAAAGTACTATACTACTATTTTAAATACTATAAAAGAAACTGCTTTTAAGAATTTGATTTATTTCTAAGAACAATAATAAATTAATTTATTACTTTTACCTGCAGTACATGATTTTACTCTGAATACAATAACAACATCTGATTTGAGCCCACAAAATATGTTTTCAAGTCCACTACTGAAATATCACTCCAGAACTTTGGAACATAATCTGTATAGAGATGAACTAACAGCAGCTGTACTCCGATTGTACTTAGAATAATATAGAGAGGAACAACAACTTGATACCACACTGGACTTTGCTGTGAACTAATGATGCCGTTCATGCACAAGAACTTTGTTTTATTTAGTTAATATTTTGGTGTTCTAAGAGAGTGCTTGGTATTATAATCTAATGTGTGTATTGCCCCCCCATGCTCCCCTGCATCATACAGGATCTGACATTTTCAAAACAGTATTCAATTATTCTTACAGAAATTCAGATGATTCAAGAATTAGATTGAAAGTGTTTCTTATATTTTGATCTGTCATACTGAATTTGCTTTATTGGTATCTTATTACCCAAGAGCTATTTTTATTAAAAATGGCACAACTTGGTAAATTAAAGAGCAAAAAATTAAAACACAAATTTAGTAGTTTCTTCAAGTAAAATTGTGAACAGACTAAGTGACACATTTAAGAAGGGAAAACAATTGACGATAATAATTCGGAGATTTTAAAAATTAGAAGAGAAAACCAGTTCTTTCACCCATAATATTTTGAACTACAATATGTGCATATCATAAATCTAATAGTTGGTGTCAACATGAAACTTTTTTTTTAATGAAATGCACAGTACAATTATTCCTCTTGTAATTCATCTCCTGCTCAGATAGCATCAATGTTACAAAAACTTTCACATACTTTATTATTAATAAAATAACAGCTAACTGCAGTCATCTTGCAGCATATTCTAACTGGCATTACAGAGTCAACCAACTTTTCTCTCTGTTTTCTTTGGATAGTTGTTTAGCTGTCTATCAACAGTTTTCAAAGTTTATTGTTCTATTATTCTCTGGCCTCTTCATTAAAATGTCAGATCACATTTCTTAACAGAGTAATATTCTACCATCTTAATTCAGGTCAAAATTTATAACAAAGGTTATAATATGGAATTCTAATAGTTTACTATTAAAATGTCAGATTACATTTCTTAATATTATACAGAGTAATATTCTACCATCTTAATTCAGGTCAAAACTTATAACAAAGAATATAATACGCAATTCTAATAGTTTATTCTTGTATGTTTTTCAGTTCAGTTGGAAGATATTTTCTCATGATTACTACACATTCAATTTTTGAGCACCATGCATCCCCTAAAAAAAGGGGGGATATGAAACACAAATCAACATATCATAACCATCAGCATCTTCTAGTGTCATGTCTTAATTTCACGGGAAAGATTAATGTATATCATCATGAGTATGTGACTTTTACTTATTGGTATAGGTTTAGAGAGATATATATATACATTCAAAGTTGTCAGGAGGCTATTTCTAAAATTCTATTTAATTGAGAAATTGCAAAATCTTAAAATCTTTTGCATCTCTTGCATGTTTTCATACTTTTTTATTACAATGAATCAGCCTACCCAACCACATAAAGCACAAGACATTTTCTAATAAAAATTACATTTGAATATTAAGCTAGAGCAGTGATTTTCAAATTGTTTTGATCATGTACCCCTAAGATGAAAATAATTATAAATTTTACCCCATATAATACACAGTCCAGTCACATTAATGTGACCATCTGTCAAAAGCCAGAATAACCACCTTTCGCAGAGCGGACTGCTGCGAGACGTGCAGGAAGAGAGTCACATAGGTCCCTGAAGGTGTTCTCTGGGATGTTGAGCCATGACGACTCTAATGCCGTGGCCAGCTGCGCTAGATTACGCGGTTGAGGATCCATGGCGCGAACAACTCGATCGAGATGGTCCCACAGATGCTCGATTGGGTTTAAGTCAGGTGAGTTTGCTGGCCAGGGGAGGACGGTAAACTCATCCTGGTGCTCTTCGAACCACGCACGTACACTGGCAGCTGTATGGCACCTCGCATTGTCCTGCTGGAAGATGCCATCATCCTGAGGAAAAACAATGCGCATGTAGGGGTGAACATGGTCCGCAAGGACAGATGCGTACTTGTATTGATCCATTGTGCCTTCCACAATGATCAGTGAACCTAGAGAATGCCAGGAAAACATTCCCCAGACCATAATGCTCCCGCCTCCAGCTTGGACCGTTCCGGCAATGGTTGCAGGGTGGTTCCTTTCAGAGGTTTCACGCCTTATACGCCAACGTCCATCTGTCCGATGGAGCATAAAACGCGATTCATCCGAAAACGCAACCTGTCGCCACTCAGTGGACGTCCAGCTGCTGTACTGGCGTGCAAATTCTAGCCTTCGCCGTCGATGAACAGCAGTCAGCATAGGTGCACGAACCAGGCGTCTGCTTCGGAGGCCCAGACGCAGCAATGTTCGCTGAATAGTACTTTGGGAGACACTTTTGGTAGCCCCTTGGTTCATTTTGGTGGTCAGTTGCTCAACGGTAGCCCGTCTATCTGCCCGAACGCATCTCCGCAACCGTCGTTCGCCTCTGTCATCTATGGCCCGTGGTGCACCACATTTGCCACGTCGCTGATTTTGGACAGTCCCATTTTGCCATGCACGGTACACTTTTACCACGGCGGCACGCGAACAGTTCACAAACTCAGCCGTTTCGGAAATGCTTCCACCCTTGGCCCGAAAGCCAATGATCATGCCATTTTGGAAGTCGGATAAATCGCTTCGTTTCTGCATTACGCCAACGATTGAAATGTTTTCCGAAGCCCTCACACACCCTTTATATACGTTCAACTGCACTGTGCTGCCACCTGCCTTCTGTGATTGGTTATTTAACTCTGACATGGAAAGTACGTGGTGGTCACATTAATGTGACTGGACTGTGTATAAAGCCTGCGAGTGCATTTATGATACTGAGCTCACCAGAAGCCAATAAAACTAAACATTGCAATCAATGAGAGAACCTTGCACTCACACTATAAATGATCATACACACGCAAGTGATCATGATCCTGTTTCTTTGCCATACACCCAGGCATCACTTCATGCACTATGGAAACCACTAAGCTAGATAACAGAAAGCCAGATCATGAATTAGAGATTATCTGAAACTTCTGAAATATGAAAATTTCACAAAATATGAAATTTTCACAAATAGTGAAGTATAATTAATCATCAGAAAGAAATCTACCCAATTTAAATTAACAAAATCTTTATGCTTATATGATTCGACAGTTCAAACAAAAATTAACATTAAACACTAAACCTTGGGCACTGAAAGTTCATTTAATGCAGTATTTCTCAACTCGGGTATACAAACGCCTTTTATAGGGTCTATATGAAAAAATCATATTTCGTGGCTCCATAATACAAACTATGGAGTTCATGATAAAATACTAATAATCAAACAATTTCATAATAAAATGATGTCATAGCAAAATCTAAGATACTCATACTTTCCAGAAACTTCTGTAGTTAATGGGGGAAAACTTGGATCGTTAGAAACATCTGTCGACAAAAATAGAACATAGACAATATAGAATAGACAAAATAGAATGTCGCCACTTGAATCCTATCGAGCACATTTGGGATGCTTTAGGGAGATTTCTAGCTGCTCTCAACCCGCCCCTTCAGATCCTTGCTGCACTTGCAACTGCTTTGCAAGAGCAATGGCTTTCGCTTCCTATGGAACTCATAGACCGCATAATTGAAAGCATAACACATCGCTGAATGTGCTGTATTGCTTCTAAACCTTCAGACCCTTGCTGCACTTGCAACTGCTTTCAAAGAGCAATGGCTCTCGCTTCCTATGGAACTCATAGACCGCATAATTGACAGCATAACACATCGCTGAATGTGCTGTATTGCTTCTAAAGGCAATCATATTCGATATTGAAGGTACTTTTCCTATAGCAAACTGACACCTTCGATTTGTTCATTTTATACATGTGCTAATTTCTATACTACCATAATTGTCTGGTAATTTTTTTTTATGTTATTTAATACCTTACTATGTGTTGTATATTGTGGGTAAGTTTCATAAAATTCTACATGTAACGTTTTCAGTAAACATGATTTTTGTGATTTTTCCTTCATTTATGATAACCAGTATAATTAATTGTACCTTTTATCTGTTCTTGACATACAAATGATTTTTTGCATATAATTCTCATGTTTTTTTGGAGAGAGGCATATAATTCTCATTCCCCTTTTTTTAAGTTTTTTTCATACTTTGGAATTAATAAAACACACACACAAAAAGAAAAGACGGGAGGAATTAAAAAAAATTGGGTCAGTTTTCTAAAATTTTGTGAGCTGAGAAGTAATTTAAAAGGACTTCAAAAAAAAAAAAAAAAAA